>LOJH01014686.1:614-14040 GCA_001685095.1 Ellobius talpinus
ATGATGATGATGATGATGATGATGATGATGATGATGATGATGATGATGATGGCTGGATGAACTGATGAAACTGAAACAGCAAGGAGCTAATGGAGCTGGAGCTAGTGATGGATGGGGCGGCCATCCCAGTCCCTTCTCTGCTTTGTATGTGATCAAAACTCTTGCCAGACACAGCGGTGCCCTCCTATAATCCCAACGCTCAGGAGGAAGAGGCAGAAGAATCTCTACAAGTTCAAAACTACATAGCAGGACCATGTCTGAGGAAGGGAGGAAGGGAGGAGAGGGCAGGCAGGCTCACTCTGTAATCATCTTTTCAAATGAGTAAAACTGGATCCTCCACCAAAAAAAGCCATGTTTCCTGCCTTTGGGGGATAGAGTATACTGCTCACGCCTCACTTCTCCCTTCTCTTCTCTTGCAGCATGGCTGGGAAGATGCCCACCCCATCCACAGGCCATGGCCTGCAGCCATCACTCTTTCTGCCCTTCTGAGCCCCTGCATCTGGAGCCCCCTGGATGACATCTGCCTCCTGACATTGCGCTTACACTGCTGTCCACAGCGATGGTGAAGAACTGGACTCTACAGGCTCACAACCTTCAAATGCACTTTCGGGGGCCAGCACCCTTTGTTCCAGGACTGGCAGGCCTAAACAATGGCTGAGGGCCAGTGGACCCCATAGCGTTGTACCACGACTTCCAGGGGCAGCAGCACTCTAGTGCCCAAGGACTATGACCACCTATCGACCTCTTCCTAATGATGGTGTGGACCTGGCAGCCAGCTGTGGGGCCAAGGGCACCGATATCCTCCCTGGGCCCCACCCTGGAGACTACATTCCCATGGGATTCTGGGCCCAGAATGGCAGTATGTCCCAGCCTCTTGGTGAGAGCCCAGCCATTGCCACCACCCGCCCTAGCCCCACCACCCCTGCCATGCCCAAGATGGGTGTGCGTGCCAGAGTGGCTGATTGGCCACCCAAGCGAGAAGCCTTGAGAGAGCAGAGCAATCCCAGCCCCTCACAGGACACAGATAGTGTGAAGTCCACCAAAGTGGCCCATTCCATGAGAAACATACAGAATGGACAGCTCCCCTCCACCACTCCAGCTTCCTCAGGGTCCAGAGCTTTTCATCGACTCTCTAGGAGAAGGTCTAAAGATGTAGAATTCCAGGATGGGTGGCCCCGGTCCCCTGGCCGGGCCTTCCTTCCTCTGCGACATCGAAGCAGCAGCGAGATCACCCTCAGTGAGTGTGATGTGGAGGAACCCGGGGAGCCACGGGGGAGCCGGCACCCAGGGGTGCTGCCACTCTTCCGAGAGTATGGCAGCACATCCTCCATCGACGTGCAGGGTGTGCCAGAGCAGAGTTTCTTTGATATCCTCAATGAGTTCCGCAGCGAGCAGCCAGAGGCTCGTGGCTCCCAGAACCTCAGTGAGCTCCTGCGTGTGGATCCCAGCACCCTTCTCTCAGCAGGCAGCTGTGGAGCCAAGGGAGACCCCCGTAATGGCCAGCCTGCCAAAGATAGTCTCCAGTCTCTGCAACCTCTCAAGGAGAAGGAGAAGGCCCGGAAGAAACCTGCATGGGGCCTGGGCAGTGGGGACACTGTAGATTCATCCATCTTCAGGAAACTGAGGAGCAGTAAGCCTGAAGGGGAAATGGGGCGGCCTCTGGGAGAGACTGAGGAGGGCCGAAGTCCCCCGGAAGCCAGTAGACCTTGGGTCTGCCAGAAGAGCTTCGCCCATTTTGATGTGCAGAGCCTGCTGTTTGACCTCAATGAGGCAGCTGCCAACAGGGTGTCAGTGGCCCAGAGGCGCAACACCACCACGGGGGCCTCAGCCGCCTCAGCCATGGTGTCCTTCCCAGCATCCCGGGCCCACAGCCTGGGGACTCTGGACCCAGCCTTCACCAGCACAGAGGATCTGAACTGCAAAGAGAATCTGGAGCAGGACCTGGGGGACGACAATAGCAATGACCTTCTTCTCAGCTGCCCACACTTCCGCAACGAGATCGGTGGGGAACGAGAGCGCAACGTCAGCTTCTCCCGGGCCTCCATGGGCTCCCCAGGGGGCAACAGTGAGACCCACTTAACGGAGCCCACCCTGAGCATCCACCGCACAAACGCCAGCATCTCGGTGCTGGAGGTGCCCAAGGAGCAGCAGAGGACACAGAGCCGGCCCAGGCAATACAGCATCGAACATGTGGACCTGGGTGCTCGTTACTACCAGGACTACTTTGTGGGCAAAGGTGATGCGAGCTGGGGCCCCAGCTTGTCTTTGAAGCACACCCACTCCTTAGTCATCTGACCCCGTCTCATTACTAAGGGAAACAGAGGCATACTCGGTACCTTGGAGGACATAGTCTAGCACTCAGCCCTTGTCTCAGGCCCCAGTGCCACCAAAAATAAATAAATGGTTCTTGTGAGATGTAACAGTCAGCTAAGTTCTTCACGGGACTCAGGGTCTCTGGAGCTAATCTCAGAGTTAGACTGTGAGTTGGAGTGTCCTATCTGATAGCTTGTTGACTGTGTGACACGGTTCACCCTGCAGATTGGCCTCATGGGAGAAAAGGGGTTGACTGTAGTGGATCCCATACCCCAACCAAAATGGCACTAAGACGAACAGTGAAGGGGTAATGGAAGTTCCAGGTCCTGGATAACAGAACGCAGATGAGGCACCATGAGGGTCCCTTTCAGTAGCACGGGAGGATTCCCAGTGTAAAGCCAGTGTAGTCTACATACACACATTCAAAGACAACACATAATAATATAGTAAGACCTGTCTACTCCCCACATTTTTTCAAGTAGCCTTTCTAGAATTACTTCTTTGTAGCCGTGGAGGCCTGTGATGAATGTTTATTGAGCGCTGACCATGTACTGGGATTTCTGAGATGCTAGGCATTATGCGTAGGTGAAAAAAACAACAAATTCGGTAACCTCTTCAGGAGTAAACTCCCACCTTAGAGTGCAGTGTGCCATTCTGATTAGTTCCCACCCAGTATTTTGGGCTAGCCTTGGTGCACCTTCACCCAGGTGCATCTGAAAACAGGGACTGTCAGTTAAATATACAGAATGCCAGGGTGAGGACAAGAAGCAGTTATCTGCTGTGTTCTTGAATTTTTGCTGATAACAACATAGAAGCTTGGAACAGGAGTCACACAGGATGCTGTGTGTTCCCCCCCAAAAAAAACCTACTAGAGTTGGATATCAGAAAGAATTGTTTCCTGATAGGATTCTCAGTAGCTTGTCCAGGAAAAAGTTGGGAGCAGAAACCTGGCTCCCTGACTCCTTTATGGCTGTCACCCTCAGTGTTTCCATTACTCAGGTCTCTAGCAGCATGGTCAGCTGTGGGCATGACTTAGGGATCTGTGTCAGGGCCCTGAACAAATGGGAGGCCCTGGGCTGCTAATGGCCAGCCTTTAAGCTGTATGCTTACTGTGCGCCAGCCGGGTGCTGTGCTAACTCAATTAATCCTCACATTGCTGAGTTAAGCCCATTTGACTGCTAAGAATCCCATCATGTGACCTGACTGGAGCCTTATATCTAATCTCACCCCCAAATTTGTGCTGGCAGGAGACTCCCTAGGCTCGGGGCTTAACTACTTCACAACAACTAATGGGAGCTAAACCAGGCAAGCCGTTAACAGAACCAGGATTAATCTCAGTGGCCCTGGCTTGGTGACCCACTGTGTACTATACGAAGCCTTTCACGCTGTCTCACTCCCACACACCAGCTCTGAACTGTGAGCCTCTGGGTTCCTGTTCCTCAGATGAGCGTGCTGACACTCAGAAAAGGCTGTGGCTTTTCTGGCACCGAAAGCCAGGCTGTGATCAAACTCTTAGGGTTTCTCCATCCATCAGCCTTGGATTCTTGGGCTTTGTGTGAGACTGCACCCAGCCCCTTATCCTCCCACTGCCCCAGACAGCCGTGGCCTGTGCCCTTTCCTTCCGGACATCTGACCATACTTCCCTGGTCTCCCTTTGCAGAGCATGCCAATTACTTTGGCGTGGATGAAAAGCTGGGGCCCGTGGCGGTGAGCATCAAGCGGGAGAAGCTGGAGGATCACAAGGACCACGGACCTCAGTACCAGTACAGGATCATCTTCCGGACTCGAGAGGTAGGGCCCAGCACAGTGTGCCTGCTGGATAAATAAGAACTGTAATCCCCTCCCATTTCCATGTCCTGGTTCTACCAGGTTCCAGGCCAAGGACATCCTTGCTATGTCTCCTAAGAGGCCCAGTAATGTGATCTTTGAGTCTGTCCATTTTACAGAGGAGAAACTAAGACTCGAAATCACGCAGGTTGTAGCAATAAGAAGCCATGTCAGGAGCTGAACCTGGCAGGTGACATCAAAGTTCAGGATCACAAAATTTTTTCCTAAAAGATTGACTTCAATGAACATAAGGAAAAAATGTGGTTGAGAGGTCAAACCTCAGTCTAGTAGGGCCTGGGGCATCGCAGCAAGCTCTGCCATCATGCTAAGCAGCTTTCACCACTACCAACCAACCTCTGTTCTGAGCAGAGAATCCCACTGTCCTGCCCAGCCACCCCTGTATTACAGGCCAGCTCCAGCAATGGGGGAAGGCACAGTGATGCACCCCACACCAATACAGAAATGTATTTCTGGCTGGCTTCAAGTCACAGAGATTTCACTGATCTCTCTAACTGTAGGTCAGGGATAGAACCTGCTATAGGCAGACCTGGTCTTCTGCAAAACTGCAGAACTTTTTAAATTTATTTTTATGTGCACTGTGTGAGCCACCATGTAGGTGCTAAGAATTGAACATGGGTCCTCTGGTAGAATAGCCACTTTTCTTAACTGCTGACCTATCTCTCCAGCCCCAAGACTGTAGAACTTGACTCATCTTCTGTTCAGCTCAGCTGACTCAGCCTCCATTTTCATAATGAATGCCATTCTCTTCTGTCCAGCAAGCTGTCTTCAGTCCTGGGCAAAGGGACTACTGTCCAAGTCTTCTAGGTAGTACTAGCTTTCCATACAGAAGCATGATTCATGTCTGCAGGATCCCTGATTGGCTCTGTGTGGATCCCACACCTACAGACCTTGGGCCAGGCACTGACGGGTCAGAGAGGGTGAGAGAGATAGGCAGCCAGATCTAGGACATGCTCCACCTTAGGGCTAGAGCCACCGCCCTGGTGCTGAGATTGACAGTTGCCTGGGAGCCGCCCAAAAGGAAAGAGGGAAGAGGAGAAGGAGGAGGTCCTCAGTGGGAATAGTGGGGTGTTTTTCTTTTGTTTTGAGTACTTGTCTCATGTAGCTAAGCTGGCCTCCAGCTCACCATGTGTCTCAAACTGGCCTTGAGCAGCTCCTGCCTCCACTCTCTGAATACTGATGTAGCGGGCATACACTGCCACATCCGACAGAAAGGTGGTTTTAGCTTGTCTTGCTCCTTGCCTCTGAGTTTAGTCCCCTGCAGGACAAAACAGGTTAGAAGGAATGATGCAGTGATGGCACCTTCTGAAAGAGCCATGGAAAGGCAGCATTTCCAGAGAGGCAGCCGCCAACTGACACAGCCCACACGCTGGGGATCCCTGGCATAAAAACTCAGCAGGCTACCACTGCCAGGGAGTATACTCTGAGTTTGGGGCCAGCCGAGTGTTTGAGCTCATCCTGGCAGGCAGATGAGGCACTGAGGACAAGTGCCCCACCCGCAGAGGCTTTCAACTGGATGACACATGGCTTCTGGCAGCTGAGGAAAGTGGGCCCCAAAATCACATGCCAGGCTGCAGGCAGTCCTTGACCTGTGTCCTGGGCAGCCTTTCCTTCTGCTCACCTTTCTGGCCAGTTGAGCGCCAAGGCAGCTTCAGAGTTCTTTAGGACACTTGGGCAAATGCTGGTGCAATGACAAGCCGTGTGTACTCGGCAAGTACAGCATATTCTTGCAGCAGCAATGGTGGCAAACAGGCTTAGTGCTGCAGTGCCAGGCCCGTGCTCTGCCTTCGCCTAGGCTGGCTAGCTCACACCAGTCTCCTAGTCTTGCCAGCTGTCTGATGGCAGCACTGTTGTCCTTGTTTGTGGCAAAGCAGATACAGAGCAGTTAGGACCCTCTAGTGAGAGACAGGGCCTGTCTCTCGGTCCATCGTCCTCAGGCCACCCCACTCAGCTGCCTCAGGGAGTCACCTGACACAGTTTAGACCCCCCTCTCCCATACTGGACCTGTTCATGGTGTAAGAACTCAGCTGACTTACACGTGCATGCAGTGCCCATGGAGGTCAGAGAAGATGTTGAAGCCCCATACACCACCATGCCTGGCACACACACAGTGAGGGCTCTTAACCACTAAGCCTTTCTCTCCAGCCCTGGGATGATAAATGACAGTACATCCCTTGAATTCAGGGTCAGGGCACTCCAGTGCTTTTTCAGCAGGTCAGGGTATGGCTTTTCTGCTTTGGTCCCTGTTTGGTAATTGGAAACTGCTCTGTGCCACCCTGGCCTCATGGGCCTCAGATCTGCGATGCACTCATCCCACCAAGACTTACCGGATGCCATCACTGCGCAGCCCCATGCTGGGCTTTGGGGGATAGTAGTGACCAAGGCAGCAGGGTAGCTTGAAGACTGCTCTTGTGGGGGGTGGCAGTGCTACACAAGACAGCTTCATGTCCCGTGCCCATGCCAGGGTATGTAGTGATAAAGTGGAAGACACAGCAGGGAAACGAGTGACTTGGGGGGAGGTAGATCTTCAGACAGGATGGCCAATGGAGGCGTGTCTGAAATATCCGAGACCTCGGGGAGCTGGAGCTGTGGTAGACCTCACAGCTTGGAAGACTGAAGCAGATAGATAGCATCAGTTCAAGTCCAGCCTGGGCTTCAGCATGAGCTGTCTGCCCTCCATCCCCACCCCGTTTACACACATACCACACAAACCTTTGTCTGCCCTCACCTACAGACCACGTGCAGACCCATCCCTGGGCTTGGGTCTTTGCAGAGCTGCCCTGTAAGGCCCTCAGGCCTAACCTCCCATGTCTGGAGTTGGAGGAGGAGCAAGGCTTACCTCACCATCATGGAGGCAGGACAGAGAGACACACAACCCAAATTCCCTGCCAGCAACCCTGAAACCTACAGTAAAGCTGCAACATGCATTGTTGCCAGGCATTCACCTCAGTGTTTGCAGTGCATTGTCCCAGCGGTTTCTCTCAAACCTTGCCACAGAGGTCCCATTTTCACCTCCTTCCATAATTGGAGCCAGACAAATGCTTTTCCAAGGTCACCCACTGGCAGACCCAGCACACCCTGCTTCTGTCTACCCTCACTCCCAGGACCTACTCTATGGATCTGAGCTCATTGGACTATCTGTCCACTCATGTTCTTCACTGGCCCCATGACTTAGACAGGTGACCGTTCTTGTGTCTTGGTTTCTTCCTCGGTAAAACAGGCTTAGAGCTGTGACCTGACCCCTAGAGAGATATGAGTGGGCTCCCCGAGACTGGGAAGTGGCTGCATAGACTTCAGGGCAGGAGGAACTCTGAGTGTCAGATCCCGCCATGACTGTAACTCTTCCAGGAGGGCGGAGGCAGTGCTGGGGAATGGATAGATGGGCTCCATCCTCCTGTCCACACACTTGCCTCTGGCCTCTGCACACCAGAGCACGGAGCCCAGGCTGCTTCCCAAGCCGGCAGGCTGGCCTATCCCAGATGGCCGCCCCTAGCTGCCAAGCAGACAGGCTCCAGTGGGCCCACGTCTCTCAGCAGATGGTATGTGAGCTTTGGCAAAGCCAGCTTCCCACTGAGGAAGGAGCAAACTCAGGGCTGGGCTTAGGCACCACACACCTGACCACTGGCTGCCCCATGCCAGTGGCTTCTCAGATGACACACAGGGTTCCCCAGCCAGCCTCAGACCATCTGGCCCAATGCTTCTTCAGCCTGGCAAGAGGACATTTCTGACAGACCTTTGAAGTTTGTTGTTTCGTGTTCACGTCAGGCCCTAACTCTGTCAGTGCTGGCATGGAACTCACAGCCCCTGCCTTAGCCTCCTGGGTGCTAGGACTGCAGGCATATGCCCCTGTGCCCAGGTAGGCTGTGGCTTTGCTAGGCTTAGGAATTTGGGATTTTACTTTTTGTCTCAGGAGATCTATATGCATATCCCAGTGCTTCTCCCAAACCCAGGAGATAGATGGATGCATCTCTTAATGCTGGTTGTTGGTACTTTCAATAATACACAAGTGTACGAAGTAGAAAGAGGAAGGTCTTACAAAGTGTAATTCTGTTGGGGGCGGGATATCTGCGTTCATTTGGCACATCTGGTCTGTGCATGCGCCTTCCCCATATCTCTGATGCATCCTATTGAGGAGTGGGAAGGGACTGAAGCCTCCTTAGAGCATTTTGAGTTCTTAACTTATCTGTGGCTTTGTACATTTGACCCTTATCTGCCTGTAGCAGTGAGTGACATATACCCAGCTCTCACTGTATTCTGGATACAGTGGCAAGCTCTATGTGCGAATTTCCTTCCTGGAGTCTTCATCCAGCCCAGGTTGGCCTAAACTCTTAATCCTATTCAGTTTCCAGAATTTAAATTGCAGGTGTATACAACCAAACCTGCTCAAGGTAGACGTTCTTATCCCCATTTTGTCAATGAGGAAATAATGAAAGTTCAAGGCCAGCCAGGACCAAATAGCAAACCCTTATATCAGTGAAAATCTGCATTAGTAAAATGTAGTGAGAAACACTCATAATCCTAGTGCTTGTGAGGCCAGCCTCAGCTATATAGCCAGACTAGCCTGGGCTTCATGAAAGGGTCTCAAAACTAAAAAGGAAGGGAGGGATGGGATGAGGAATTTAGTGATTTTCTCGGGGTTGCAGAGCTTGGGAGAAGGTGAAGCCAAGAGTCAAACACAGGCTGGCAGCCTCAAGGGCCCTGAAGTCCCTAAAGGGTCCCCACACCCAGCACAAAGAGCAGCCAGCGTGCATATGGGTTGGTCATGGGCCTGACTCTGACAGATAGATCCCTCTTTGCTTATGTGGCACCATGTCCTTTTTACAGCTCACTTGGTCTGTCACCCTCATTAAAGGGATAGCAGATGTCAGAGGGCTCACAGCAGGTCTGACTCCGGCTGCTGTGGGGAGAAGGGGCTGGCAATGGGACAAGGGCAGGGAGGCCTTGGGAGGAGCTGCTGTGCCAGTGGGAAGTGACAAAGGATCAACCTGGAAGGAGAGAAGCAGCTTCTCCTGACCTGATGGTGCCCTGCTTCTCCTCCCCTGGCCTGAAGGAAAACCCAAGAGATTTTCAAGCGCACATCAGTGGGCAGTGATGGGGCCAAGTGCAGCCATAAGCCACCTGTCTCCGGAGCAGGTTTTTGGCCCTCAGTGGCCTTTGACTCCAGCAGAGAGTGCTGCAGAACAGTGTCAGCAGGATACAAAGATGCTGATCCTATAGGTGCATTAGGGAAGCCCACAGCCCCAGAGCCCCCAGGCTGGAGAGCAAAGCCCCTGACGTCGCCGCTGTTGCCCTTGTTTCATGCTTGCTTTGCTCGTGAAAAGAGATGTGTTTGTTTGTTAGTGCACGGCCAGAACAGGGAACTCCCAGCCATGAGATCACTCCATTCCTTACACACACCTCTTGCCTGGGTCCTGTTTGGCAAGGGTGGGCTGCGTGCCTGGCAGCAAACCATGGCATGCTTTTGCTGCTCCGTGTGTCTGTTGACTTAGGGGAGTGTGTTTTTGCGGTGAACACTGGTCCACTCTTGTGTTTAAGATGCAGCTTAGAACAGTATGCTTGGGCCGCTTGGGACAGGCCCTGGGGGAGGGGTTTTGTTTGTCCTGTGGTTTTTCAGGTACGTTTCTGTACATTCTTCCTGTGGCTTCCACATACTCGGCCTGGCCTAACCTGGTGGCTAGCATCAAGCTAGTGTCCAGAGGACACAGCTACAGGGGCTCTCAGGACTAGCGGGGCATAAATTGGAACAATCACTTGGGAAACTACTTGGCACTTTTAGTAAAACTGAAGATTAGCATGTCTGGGTGATTTAGCAATTTGTCTCCTAGGTATAAACCAAAAAGGAAATGTGTTCCTGGGCACCAGGAGGTGATTCTGCGGATGCTCCCAACAGTGCTGCTCAGTTGTCAAGTGCTCCGAGCAGCTGCACTCAGCCACACTAGGAAGGATTAACTCCATGGCAATGCAGGCTTTATCCTCTCAATGAAACATGGTGGATTCCTAGATGCATAGTCCTCAGAGAAAGAAACCAAGTTGGGCACAGTGACACACCTGTCACTTGGGAGACTGAGACAAGGATCTTAAGTTCAAGGCCAGCTAGACTATAGAATGAGATCCTCTCAATACAAAGCAGAGAGAGAGAGAGAGAGAGAGAGAGAGAGAGAAGCAGAGCGTGGTGGTACATGTCTATACTCTCAGCATTCAAGAGGGAGAAGCAGGAAGCAGGAATTTGAAGACAGCCTGGGCCAAATGAGATCCTGACTCAAAAGGAGAGGGGAAGAAGCCAGATAAGAGAAGAATAGTGACTGTCAGCTGGGCACATGGCTCTGGATTATAGCCATGATTCCAGCCCCAAACACACTCCTGACAAAATAATAATAACAATAATGAAAGATAATGAAATAATGAAAGTAGGTGGGAATAAACTGGTCCTGGAAGTCTGAATATCCACATCTTGAATTGGGTGGCACGTGACCAGGTGTTAGCCTTTTGCATGTATTGTAACAGTTACATGAGTGTAGACAAGATGGCAATTTATTTTTCCAAAGAGAAGTATCTTGAAGCATCTTGGTGGTGCCTGTCTGTAGTCACAGTACTCAGAAGACTGAGACAGGTGGATCTCTGTAGTTCAATATCAGCCTAGGTTACATAGCAAGACTTTGTCTCAAAAAATACAGCTCTCAGGAGACTGAGGGAGATGGATCTCTAAGTTAGGGGCCAGCCTGGTCACAGAGTGAGTTCTAGGACAGCCAGGGCTACACGGAGAAACCTTGTCTTGAAACTGGGAGGTAGGCGCATCAGGACTCAGTTCAGAGGGCCCACCTTTACACTGATGTCCCCAGTAAGAGGACATGGCCAGTAAAAAGTCCTGACCAGACAGGAGTCTCACATTTCACTGCCTGAAACTGGTCACATAGTCAGCTGTAGGAAAAGTCTGGGAAGTGGTAACATCTGAGGAAGAGATCTGAGATGGCCTCTGACTAAACATTTTCAGCCTCTAAGGCAGAGCACAGCCAGCTAAGAGGGTTGAACGTGTGTGCCCATTCCCATGCACACGCACAGAGACACATGTACATGCACGGGTATGTGTCCAGCCCACCCCAGGACCAAATCAGAGTGCCTGGTGATGGTGCTCTCTTGAAACTGGTTGAACAGCCAGAGCCACAATTCAAGACCCAGGCTGACACCAGCACCCTATACCAGCATGTCTCAGATGTGATGCATACATGCCTACAATGACCGAGAGCCCCTTCTTTGCGGAGCTTCTTTTGTTCTCCTGTGGTTCTCCTCCCCACCACCCACCTGTCAGCTCTCCAGGGTCTTTGCTTGGTCTCTGCAGCTGGATAGATTGGCACACAGGAGACAACTGCCAGTGTGTGTGCTGAAGAAAGGGGGATATGTCATCTCCCAGCCTCCCCTTTACTCAGAAGTGCCTGTTTTTATCCCACGGAAGAGAAGGTTGAATGAAGCTCAGGATCACAGGAAAGAGACAGCAAGTCTGAGTCTTTGCTCACATTCTGTATTTTGCCTTCAAACTGTTAAGATCCTTCTCATTGATCCTGTTTGGGCAGAGGGGGTGGCTTTAGGTTTTAGGGTTTTGTTTTGTTCTGTTTTTTTAAGACAAGGTCTCACGTAGGAAAAGTCTGGGAAGTGGTAACATCTGAGGAAGAGGTCTGAGAAGCTAACCTTTGGCTCTGTAGCCAAGGATGATCTTAACTTCATATCTCTTGTCTCCACATCCCAAAAGCTAGGATTACAGCCCACCACACCCAGCTCTGGTTTTTGAGGGTTTCTTTGAGAGGGGGGGTTGGTTGGATGGTTTGGTTTGAGACAGAGTCACTGTGTATCCCAGGTTGCCCTCAGTATCAAAATCATCCAACCTTGACCTTCATAGTGCCTAGTATTACAGAAGTACACCACCTCCCTAAGCCACACCTATTTGTGAAGACAGGACCCTTCATGTGCTGTAGCCCCCTCAAAGCTTGAGACAGCCCTGACCATGCCTTCTCTTTCTCCTTTGAACAGCTCATCACGCTTAGGGGCTCCATTCTGGAGGACGCCACACCTACAGCCACCAAGCACGGGACAGGGCGGGGCCTGCCCCTGAAGGACGCACTGGAATATGTCATCCCAGAGCTCAACATCCATTGCTTGCGACTAGCTCTCAACACTCCCAAAGTCACCGAGCAGCTGCTGAAGCTCGATGAGCAAGGGGTGAGCCCAGCCTTCGGCCTGAATCTTGCAACCCTTCCTGTCTCCATCTCTGCACTTATTTTTAGAAGTAACAAACTCCCTTAAGCTAGACTGAGCAACAGGGGGGAGCTATCAGCACTCTGTAAGGGTACCAAGAGCAGTGTCATAGAAACAGCCTGGGAATGAGATTGACACTACAAGGTTTATATGAGAGGGAGCGCAAGCGTGTGCCAGCCCGCGAACACAAACCCACTCCCTGCCATCTGGCCCTTCCATAGCCCCTGGCATTGCTTTTGGACTTCCAGACATGTGCAGACCCCAAGTAGCTGAGGTTTAGCTTTGGCACAATCTTGGTCCATGCCCAGTTGCCATCTATAGGAAGCCGGCCGAGCTCCCTGCTCTGCCTTAAGAACACTGTACACTCACACAGCCAAGGAGAGGCAGATGACAAAGTGTCCCTATGGGACAAGCCCCACGTTGGTTCCTTCCCTACTGACTGTGGCTTGAGTTCCCAAGTGGTTCCAGCAGTACCTGAGCTCAACACCCCAGGACTCTTCTTTTCCCTTTCCCTCCACCTCCTCAGACCACTTTGCTCTTCTGCCTCCATAGCTGTGCCGCAAGCACAAGGTTGGCATCCTGTATTGCAAGGCAGGCCAGAGCTCAGAGGAGGAGATGTACAACAACGAGGAGGCTGGCCCTGCCTTTGAGGAGTTCCTGGACCTTCTGGGTGAGAAGGTCTGTCTGAAGGGCTTCACCAAGTACGCTGCCCAGCTGGATGTCAAGAGTAAGTGACAGGCACATCTCTGCGTTCCAGGACAGCCTGGTGGTCTACAGAGCAAGTTCCAGGACAGCCAGGACTGTTACATAGAGAAACTCTGTCTCAGTTAAAAAAAGAGTTAAGTGGCATGGGGCAGGCCTTTAATCCCACACAGCTCTTAGAAGGCAGAAACAGGGAGATACCTGTGAGTTTGAGGTCATCCTGGTCTACATAGTAGCTGAAGCTACAAATAGCAAGACCTTGTCCCAAAAGGATGGATGGATGGATGGATGGATGGATGGATGGATGGATGGATGGATG
>LOJH01014687.1:0-23952 GCA_001685095.1 Ellobius talpinus
ATTAGCCAATAAGAGGCTAGAACTAATGGGCCAGGCAGTGCTTAAATGAGTACAGTGTTGTTATTTCGGGTGTAAAGCTAGCTGTGCTGGAGCCATGTGGGACAAAAAACAGGTCTGCTCTCCTTTCATTACAATGCTGGGAAGGAGGAAGCCCATTCCTCCCAGTCCTGTCTCAACCACCTAAGAAGCAAGACATGACCTACCCTGCTGAAAAAGGTACTGAGCCATGTGGCTAACATAGATAAGAATAATGGGCTATATAAGTTATAAGAGCTAATACAAAGACTGAACTTATGGGCCAATCAGTTTATAACCTAATATAGACTCTCTGTGTGATTTTTCTCTGGGACTAAACGGCTGGGAGACCGGACGGGACAGAAACCCCAACAAGCTGGTCCTTCGTGCTACACAGAATAGTTACTAAAAACAGATGTGGTGTCCTTCACATGACAAGCCACCACATCCCCCTTAGAAATGAATACAGAAATAGTATTTATTTCTTTGTTCTACCTTGAGAAATCACAGTGCAGGCAATTCTGTAGAACTTTTTTGCTTGGAAATTCCTATAAATAGCTTTCTAAGAATTTGTAAATGTGCGAGTCAATAGATAGATGATACAGAGATAGATAGATGATACTGTTTACTGACATTGTGACTTTCTTTTCCAACCCCCCTTTCTGCTTTTGAAGGCAGGATTATCTCTCTCCCTTTTCTCAGGTGTGCAAAGCCTGAAGCAGTCTCATACATTGAAGCAATACTTCCCATCATTCAGATATTTTTTGCAGACATATGGTGCACATTTGTATACCAATCTAGCCTCTAGAAAAATAATTTTTAAATAAGAATTTCTGTTGTGTCTTGGAAAATATGTGGTTGGGGTTGGATGGAACATACCTTACCAGAGGATACTCACAGAGAGCACCCCAATACATTCCTAGAAATGGGCTGCAGTTCCCAAGGAGTGCCTCATGTAAGGATGATGGTCCTGGAGTAATGGTGGCGGGTCATAGAGTACAGCAGCTTACCCTGAAAGTGGACACCCAAGAGAAAAAGCATGCTGTGACTGGGTGCTGTCTGCAGCAGGAACACAGTGTGGAGAAGGGCTTCCAAAATGTTGGCTTACAGCCAGGATCAGTTTCAGTTTTCAGTGGTGTGAGCAACAATCTAAAGATGTTTATTAGTGCCAGTCAGCATTCAGTGACCCAGCTTAGGCATGCTGGGAAATTCTGCAGCTAGCTGGATCAGAAAGTAACAAAGACACCCTGTGTTTTATGGAGAAGAAATGATGGGACCTGGAGACAGACACTTTACAATATCATCTCAGTATCAAAGCCTGCATCAGGTACACTAGATTTAAGATTTCAGTTTTCTTCTGATTGTAAGACTCCACATTTTTCAGCTCAGAATACCTACTTGTGTGGCAAGCAAGCTACGCTTATAGTTAAGTCTCAAAATACAAACCACAAGCAAAACTAAAATAACATGTCCGCTAAACAAAGTTATAAAAAGTTTCCCAAGAGCCAAAACGTACGGTTGGTGAAAGACACAGCTCTCGACTTTCTCTGCGAAGCATGTTTTAACTCCACTACTTTGTTTTCCACAGATAGTCCTTAAATGCTTGACATGCTGCAGGGATCTGTATTGGTTTTTCATTTTGAAAACAGATATGGAAACCTATGTTTATGATTAAAATATGCCGCGCTGCAGTCGTATCTTTTCAATCATCAACTTGCACATTTTGCTCACTGAAGACAGAGGCAATTGGTGTCATGTCTGAACCAGCTGTGAACGTGCTGTTTGAAAATCCTCCGTAGTTTAGTAGACAGCCACAAACCAGAGGAGTAAATAATCCAAAGAGTCAACTAAGTAAGCCACACTGTGATGAACAGAGCTGTATTCTAAAGATTCCAATTTACCCCTCAGAGGTCAAAGCTTACTCATCTGTCTCTTAAAGAACTGGGGCTAAGAGTGATTACTTGAACACACTACTGACGGGAAAGAGGTCAAAGAAATTTGATGAAATAGGACAATAGGCCAGATTCCAGAGTGTTAAACAACTTCTGTTCTCTGCCCTCAGTGACAGACAGCTAAGCTGATGACAGCTATCCCAACTATTCATTCAGTAAAATTCAGCCTAGTAGTATTTCACAAGTGGGTCCGAGTTTGGAAATCCAGAAAACCAGCACACTAAACCAAGGAAGAGAATAATATTTCTGTGAAGGAAGATTGGGCAAGCCTGGCTTCTAAGTAGCTTTTTTTTAATATTGATATACATTCCAGGATTTTATTTAAGAAGTTCAAAATTATCTTTAAATACTGAAGGTTTGGGGCAGAAGACACAGTTCAGCAGTGAAGAACACTGAGTACTCTTTCATAGAACTAGGGTTTGGTTCCTGGTACTCACATGGTATCTTACAACCATTTGTAACTCCAGTTCCAAGGGATCTGGTGCCCTCTTTTCATCTCTGTGGGCACCAGGAACACACATGGTACATATGCATATATGCAGGCAAAATAGTCATATACATATGAATAAATGATTCTTTAAAAAAGAAACCTAGAACCTAGAACACTAAAGTATAGAAAAAGATATTTTAATGCAACACTGTTTAAGTGATATATACTTAAGAATCTCCAGACAGCACAGTGGATTGCATAATGGAGTACACTATGAGAAGATAACAGCCCCAGGGGAATTGGACTCAGGGCTGATCACTATACTTTATTGAACTGCTTTGTTGATTTTCTATGTCATATTTGCTGGGAAGGAAAGACAATGTATAGACATATATAATTATAATTTTTATATAATTAATTTTACATAAGTCTATGAGAACATGTGCCCTTATTTCAATGAATATATTTGGACACCAGGGCTGGGGACACAGCTCAATGGTAGCACGTGCATCTAGCATGCACAAAGCCCTTGGCTCAATCCACACTATCACAAAATGAAGCGGAATTTCAGTAGGTTTTAAAAAGTAAAATAGCCTAAAATAGCGGAAGGAATTCATACAAAGTCAACTGTCCTCCAGGTGAAAAGGCACCCAGGTGACTTTACAGCTCACTGGCAGTTTTGTTGAACTCTATTCCACAAACTTAGATATAAGGGTATGAAAATGTTCCAGAAGAAAATCCTCTTTGCTGGTGTGGTAGTTAGCCACTGCACCTTAAGCACTCAATCACTAGGCATGCTGTATCTCTCCACACAGCAGATGCTCTCCTTGTCATACCCTGCAGCACCTTTTTAGGCATTCCATATGGCTTGCAGAGCTGTTAACAAGTACGTGCAAAAGCCTGCGGGCCGGAGTAAAACTGAACTGTTTAGACAATTGATTTATGTGTGAGAAGTGCCATGAATAAGGAAATTCATGTCATTATCGCAATTAAATAATTATATGATGACTTTTAATACTAACTATAAAATTCATCAGATAATTATAATTTCAGAATTAGGCTGAGAAACAAAACACAATATTCCCTGGACAACCATTTTTTTAGAGCTCAGGGTGGTGTTTATCTTCTAATATTCATAAGTATGCTGGTAGGTGCTTGTTATATAAATAGAAAATACATTAAGTATAACATTCTATAAGTGAGGAAGTACTTGTGTTTGTAATATTATGCCAGCTCCTTGGAATGCTCTCTGTAAAGAGAGCTATCTAGTTGGACTGATGCACATATAGCAACAGTTTCTGGCATGTTCAGAAAAGAGATTAGGGCCAGAAATAAAGAAAGTTGGGTTGTAGTCTCCTCACTTTCTTTGGGTTATATGCAAAGATAATTACTTAGTCTCTTTAAGCTTAAATTTCTACATTGTGGAAAGTGGGATATGGGCTGAGGTCATTAATATTCCATCAAATTCTAAAATTGGAAATTTTCTTTTGTCTTCCATTTTGTATTGTTGTTTCATGAAGAGCAAGTGTAGATGGACAGTTCCTGTTCCGGCTGCCCAGTCCCTAATAACCAACTCAGAGGCTGAATATGAGTTATAAATAATTGACTGATTGCTCAGGCTTGTTACTAGCTAATTCTTGCACTTAAATTAACCCATATTTCTATTTATTCTTTGCCATGTGGCTCATGGCTTGTTACCTCATTTTTCATACATCCTGATTACTGGGCAGCTGGCTGGTGTCTCTCTGATGCCTCCCTTCCTCATCCCATCCTTCTCAGTTTGGCTCTCCTGCCTACCTTTATCCTGTTCAGCTATTGGCCAGTCAGCTTCTTTATTAAACAAATCATAACAGCATATATTCACACAGTGTACAGAAAAATTATTCTCCAGCAAGTAAGTATAGAAGAAATGATGTAATTGTAGGTGTAGAGAAATACAAACCTCCATGCACATGTGTGCACACACACCTTCCCCCTGCCCCCCATAAGTATAAAGAGAGAGAGAAAAGGAAAGAGACAGGATAACAGTTACGGGTTACTGGATAAACTGTCAAATACAGATCAGAATGCATGTCCTACACCCAGGAGGTCTAGATCAGCAACTTGGAACCTTCTTTCTTGCTTTCAGT
The DNA here is from genome assembly GCA_001685095.1 of Ellobius talpinus. NCBI lineage: Eukaryota > Metazoa > Chordata > Mammalia > Rodentia > Cricetidae > Ellobius > Ellobius talpinus. The sequence goes on from LOJH01014687.1 coordinate 4,527, forward strand.
CTGGATTAGGAGGGAGTGGGGTATGTTTTTACTCTCATCCTAAAGCATTTGAGCAAAGAATTTTAAGAACAATGTGGATGAGTAGCGAGAGTATTTTGCAACCAAGATATTTCATACGGGCAATAGATACAGAGAGTGTGTCCTCCATCTCCAGCAGATAAGGTAAAGCCATACTAGAATGGGACAGACTAAACCATGACACACAAGCTAGATGGGGAGATAGTTCTCTTCTTAGGTGCATAAATCATCAGAATCTTCCATACACTGAAACCGTGAGTAGTGCATTCCATTTGTATTGACATTCCGCTGCTAGAGATGGGCAGTAAAATAATCATCCTGCAATTTTCAGAAAGAGGTGTTTTGTTTGCTAAAGAGTGTTAATTGTGGGATTTGTTAAAACAATGAATATGGGTCAGCAAGATGACTCAGTGGTTAAAAATCTGTCCATCTAAGGGCCTTCATTTCATCCCCTGAATACATGTGGAAAGGGAGAACTGACATGCATAATTTCTGTCTCTCTCTCTCTGTCTCTCTGTCTCTCTCCCTGTCTCTCTCTCTCTGTCACACACACACACTCTCACACACACAAATATAAACAGAGAATATAGTTAAATAACATTTATCAGTGGTGAAGATCAATCAAATCATAGAAAATAGGGTAAAATAATTGGTTTTTACTTCACATAATTTAAGATGCATGTTTTTTATTGCCTGTCTTACATTCGTTGTGCATAGGCAAAGCTCCCAAATACAGAGCCTTTGTCTCTTTGTCTTCGTATTTCATACCTCCAGCCAAACCCGAGAAATTGTTAGGAGCTTAATATATGTGGATGAATGAATGAATGAATTTATAAAGGCAGAGTGTAAATTTATGTTAAAAGAATTTAGAAAAGTAACAAAACTGTGACCCATAGTCACAGTTCAGGGGTAAATAAATAAACAAGTTGGAAGATAAAGAAGCAGCAATCTCAAAAGTTTTTGAAACTTGGTCTCACTACCTAACCCAGGCTATCATTGAACTCACAATTTACCCAGGTTGGTTTTGAACCCATGATCCTCCAGCCTTGGTCTCCAAGTACAAGGATTGTAGTTCTTGATCATTGCACTAACTTTCAAAGAAGAATTTTTACAAAGATTGTGCTGTGGTCTATAGCAGTAGAATTTTAAAGCTTATCTAATGGAATGGAATAAGAAAACTGGAATTGTTGAAAGCAAGCTTATGCATATGCGTGGGTGTACTAGCTTTCTATGATGGTGATAAAACACCTGAGATAACCAACTAGTGTAGAGACAAGGTTCAGTTTGGCTCATGGTTTTGAGACTTTCAGCCCATGATTTGTTGGTCCTTTTGATTTCTGGACTGCGGTGAAGCGGCGTGTGATAGGTGTGTGTTCATAAGACAAAACAACTCAGTTCCTGTCTGGGAATAAAAGAGTTGGCAAGAGGCAAGGATGAAGCCCCACTTTCCCTTGCAAGCACATATTTCCAGTGGTCAGAGATCTTTCAGTAGATTTGAGCTTATAAAAATTCAAATAAAGTCAAGCTAGGAGACCAGCCTTTAGCACAGGGGCCTGTAAGGGCTATCCCAGGTGTTAGAGTTTGAGCATGAAATATCTCTCACAGGTTTACATGTCTGAACATCTAAATCCCAGCTGATGTTCGATTATGGGCCCTGTGGGGTCATACAGGGCCCTTTTCTTCCTGAGCAACTGATGTGCTTCCTTTGGTAGAGCCTCCTCCACCATTCCTTCTCCAACACGGAGGCCTGCATCCCCTAAACCACAAGCTAACTATATCCTTCTCTTAAGTTTTCTCTGTCAGGAGTCTGATCACTCCCAACAACAAAGTCACCAGTGCAGAGTCCTGGTACTGAGAGGTAGGGCTGCTGCTGTAGGCTGTGAATTCCATAGGCCTTTGGGTCTGCTTTATAGGAGGAGTATGTGACAGTTTCCCACTAAAATGTTGCCGAAATCCAGGACGGCAAATCTGAGTTTCCTAGACAGCTTAAGCCCAACCACATTAAACCTCCCTGGCTCTCACATGTTCCCGGCCCCAGGCCCAAGAAGGTCAGGCAGAGCTATCCTTTTCTCTCAGCCAGCCGATTCTTTTCATCCTGTTTCTGTCTCTGTCCTTTCTCTCACCTTAATGTTTTGCTCCAACACTGTGTGATGTAGGTGGGAGGTCATATGCCTCTGACCAGAACATGCATGCAACATAATGACATGTCAGGGCGAAGTAACCTGTTGGACCTAACTCAGAGGTGCCCTAGGTCTGGGCGCTCACTGGAGCTTTCTTTGGTCTGTCTTAAGAGCCAGCTGGTCGAAGGCACCATAGACTTTTCCACTGGTTTGAGAACTACTCAATCAGACAAAAGCTCTGAGAACCTTCCTGTGGTTTCTTAGCACTGGAACTGTAACAGTTGGCGATGCCCCCTCACTTTTCAGGAGGTCCCTTGGCATAAGTCATTCCCTTGGATGGAGCACAGGTTCCCTTGGATGGAACACCACCCTACTGGAGTGAGTTGCATGCTACCTTCATTACAGGACAAGGATGCATGGAAAATAAGACCTACCAGAAACAGGCTCTTCTGCTTCTGGCTTTGTAGATGGACTAAACCAGAAAGAGACTTTCTTATTCAAATGTGAGTTACTTGACAGGAGGATGGATTTTCTTGCCCTTCCGAGGATCTCAGAGTCTGCACCAACATCATAAACAAACAGCAGAGAGGCAAATAGAAATGACTCAGTCCTCCATGTCTCCCAGACTGACATATGAAGCAGCCGTGAACAGGGACATTTTGTATCTAAGCCTCCTACCCAGCTGGGATGGGACCTGCAGGCCAGTTCAGTTTGTCATGCCCTTTCCTCTGGCATTCAGTTCTGCCTCTTAGCAAAAGCTAATTCCAGGGTCCACTCCCTAGCCATCCTTCTCCTCTGATTGAAGGCAGATACCAGACACTGTCATCAAGCACACAGCTTTGGGAAGTTATTCAGAGTATCCAAGCAGTGTCTGACAGTTGGTTTTGCATCTGCAGAGTCAACAAATGATTTTATTAAGTGATGTCCCAAGCCCTCAGACTCCTCAGGAGGAGGTGACTTAGATGAAGGAGAGTCTCTCCAACTTGTGCTCACCTGTGGTGCATTGGGAATACAAATGAGAGTTTGCGCAGGGAGAGGCTCCAGGACTGGTACCTGCACTCTCCCCTTACATCTACAAGGCATGTACAGACTTTGCAGTGATGCTTGGGATGTTTTCCTAACAAATTTTAAAAGTTGGTATTTGTTAAAGCTTACTGAATTTTGTTACCTTGCTTTACAAATTATGCCTCTAAACAACCAACATCTTTTTAAATAGAATGACATTAAATAATATGGCTACTGCTGTCAGTATGTGGTGACCTAGAGATTTGTCCATTGATAGGAGCAAAGAGTTGACTTTATCTGCCAAGGCAAGGCTGCCTGCCCTGCGTGAGTAGAAGAACCCACCAGCTGGTGAAGTGTTTTTGGACCATATAGGGGAAGGACACCCATAAGCTTGCTCTGGGATTGCCTGCCCTGGGTAATTAGAAAAGCCCACCAGCCTGCTTGGAGCCATTAGGAACATGCAGGGGAAGGACATCCATAAGCCTGTCCTGGGCAAATAGAAGAATCCACTGGTCCACTTGGCACCTTCTAGCACCAAGCAGCCAGTACCATTATGGTGAGCAAATATATGGTGGAATCTCGGAGAGAGAGAGAGAGGCAGGTTCATTTCCTGCAGAGAGAGGTGGATTTGAAGAGGTGAAAGCAATATGGGATGGGTTGATGTGGGTGGTCTATTTGCCACGAAGGGTCATGATGATGTGTGGGCCTGAGCTGCAGCCTAGTGACATACCTGGGTCTGTGACCCTGCTGTGCAGCTGGGATCTGTGTTGATAATCATTAACCATGGAAGGCCATGAGAATAACTGGGATCTGGGCTGCCACCTAGGACCATGTCAGTCTCCAAGGGCTACCCTGTAACTGGACCAATGCTGACCAGAGTGGCCTGAGATGCCACCCGGGGCCATGGTGACATCTTGACCTGGACTGCAGCTGAGGACCATGTCTGGGGCCATGGTCCTACTGTAACTAGGGTCTGTGTTGATGTTTATGGTCTGTGTCGCTACCAAAGGCCACAAGGATGCCTGTGTTCTGGGCTGCCACCTGTAGCCATTTAGGACCCATGCTGATCTAGGTGGCTTGTGCTGTCACCCAGGGCCATGGAATCATCTGAGCCCAAGCTGCCTCCAAGGGCCATGTCTGGGTCCATGCCCATACCAGTTGGTGTCTGCATTGATGTCCATCTGAAGGCTGTGCAGATGCCCAGGGGCTGGACCAAAACCTGAGGCCATTTTGCTGTCTGAGGGTCATGCTGCCCCTAGGGCCATACAGATGGGGGTGGCCTGTACTGCCACCCGAGGCCATGGTGATGTCCAGGCCTGAGCAGTGGCTGTGGGCCATGTCTGGGTCCATGGCCCTACCACAGCCAGAATCTGTGCTAATGTCCATAGCTCCTATTATCATTGAAGACTGTGTGACTGCCTGGGGTCTGGGCCAACACATGAGGCCATGTTGATATTTGAGGATCCTGTTGGGTTCATACAGATCTGAGTGTCCTACACTAGCACCTGAGGCCATAGTAATGTCCAGGCCTGAGCTATAGCCTAGGGCCATGTCTGAGTCCATGGTACTGCCACAGCCAGTGGAACCTGTTATCATCAAAGGCCATGCAAATTCCCGGAGACTGGGCCACCACTTAAGGTCATATTAGTGTCTGAGGGCCACCCTGAAGCCTGGGTGATGCCTGTCTGAGTGTCCTGTATTGCCATTAGGGGCCATAGTGACATCTGAACCAGGCTGCTGATGAGGACCATGTCTGGGTCCATGGTCTTACTGCAGCTGTGGTCTGTGTTGATGGCTATATCTCATGTTACCATCAAAGGCTGAGTGACTGGGTTACCACCTGGGGCCTTGTCAGAGTCTAGGGACTATGCTGTTGCTGGGCCCATGCCGATATGGGAGGCCCATGCTGCTACCAGGGGCCATGGTGATGTCTGGGCCCAAGCTACTGCTGCTGGCCATGTCTGTGTCCATGGTCCTGATGCAGCTAGGGTCTGTGTTGATGCTTGTTGCCCATGATACCATAGGGGCCCTTGCAAACCATGAACCATGTGTTGAACCATGTGCTGAATGAAGTATGAGGGCCATGCTGAGCTGGCCCCACCTTTTGCTGGCCTGGAGAGAGCCAGCTCCTCCCTCACCAGAGAGCTGACCCCTCATAGGCCAAGAGATAGGGGATCCTGAGGAATCTGGCAAGGAAGAGCTTGTCTTGCCCCTCACAGGAGAGCTGGCCACTGCACTTGGGAAAGCTGGCTCCACCCCTCACCTGAGGAGGGCAGTTCCAGTGATCTGGATTGACCACTCAGGATGATTGACACACATCCAGGCCTTTGAGTTGGCACTCCCTGACATCTACCTCATCTGTGATCTGCTGGAGTGTTTGAGGGGACTGGTCCTTTGGAACGACAGTCACAGGATCTCCATGACTCAGGGCAACAGCAAGATATCCAAAAGGAGATTCAGTGAGGGTCTAATATTGATGGTGTACCAGATGCCAGAGGCCTTGACCCTCACTAACAACACATTACACAATAAACATTTGTAAGTAAAGCTGTTTAGACCAAAGGGTATATTACAAGATGCACAGCAGCTCCCAGTGCCACCAAGACAAGAGAAGAGGTGATGGAGAGGTAGGAAACATGGAGGAGTGAAGTAGTTTTTTGTTTGTTTGCTTGTTTTTTTCTTTGTTTTTAAAAGTTCTTATTTATATCTTTTATTATTTCTTTTTAAGTTTTCCTTTGGCACAGGGCAGGGAGGGGACAGTACAAGGGTAAAGGACTAATATGGAAGGATTAGGAAATGGGTGGGATTGGGGTACATGATGTAATATTCCCAAAGAATAAATAAAAAGATTATGTTATATAAAAAAATATGCCAGGCAATGGTGGCACCCGCCTTTAATCCCAGGATTTGGAAAGCAGAGTTAGGCAGATCTCTGAGTTTGAGTCCAGGCTGGTCTACAGAGTAAGTTCCAGGACAAACTTCAAAGCTACAGAGAAACCATGTTTCAAAAAAGCCAAAAATAAAATAAAATAAAATTAAACTAAAAAAATAAGAATTGGCTTTAGCCTTCTTTCAAATTCAGTCCATGTTACACGTAAGTTGTTCATTACAATTTGACATGACTGAAAGCTTCATCTGATGGTCGAGTATATGGGAAGAGAATGTAGAGAGTTGTATAAGGTCCTGTTCATTGGGTTAATAAAAATTCATTAAAATTCTAACCAGTCAATGGTGCCACATCTTTTTAATCCCTGCACTCAGGAGACAGAGGCAGGTAGATCTCTGTGATTTCAGTCAGCCTGGTCTACAGAGTGAGTTACAGGACAGCCAGGACTGTTTCACAGAGAAATCCTGTCTCCAAAAAACAAACCAAAAAGAAAAAAATAAAAGGAAGGAAGTAAGGAGGAAGGAAAGAAAGAAGGAATAAAGAAAGAAAGGAAGACAGAAAGAAATGTCCAGGGTAAACTTAAAATGAATCATTTCCTCTTGGCACTGAGTCACTATCTCAGGGAATATGTATTTTTAAACTGAATCTTAAATATTAATTCCTTTGGGGGAATACAACTTAGAATTAAATTGCCTTTTTATGTAGCACGACAGTATAAAATATATTTACTATATACAGGTATATCAATTTGATATTAACAAAAATATGTACTAAGTCATGTTTTCAAATACTAGATATGGTCATTTAAGGCAATAGTCTTAATTTTTAAAATATCATCTTATCAAATTGTTTCTAACAAAAATGTTTTCCTTGAGAATATGTTTTTTGTTCATCAACATCTGGTATTCTTAACATCTGAAACAAATTTCAAATGTTTATCACACGCAGAAGCCAGGGACATCACTTAGACATGTTCTGTTCACATTTATTCCTTGGATGATGCCGACTTTGACTTCTTTTACAAAACTTCTAGGTCCTTGTTCCTTATGCAGGAGTCTGTTGTAAACAAACAGCTGATTACAGTCACCTTATCCTTCTACAGAGCTCTGGTGCATGATCCGGCCAGTTGGACAATTGCATTTAACCTTATGCTATGTTGATTCATGTTGACCGTGATGCAAAAGTTTTCCTTATGTAACTTTGTCTCTTAATGTTACCACAAAGTTGGACAGTTAATGCCTCCTGACTCTTCTTCTGGGTCTTTGCCATCTGTTCCGTTCTATCATGGCCCTTTGGATGGACCCTCTTCTGAGGAACTCTAACTGCTGCTCCCCTCATTGCCCTTCTCTCAGCCTTGGCCAAGAGATTAATATCCCAAAGCCCCTAAAAGCAATTTGGGTGATCTCTGAAAAGAGACTTAATGGAAAATCCATCTCATCCTTCTTCTTGTCACTCTGGGCATTGTCTTGGGGACTAAAGAACTAAAACAGATGAGCTGGTGCCTTGTGCATCTATCTGTTAACCTTTCTGTCTCAGCAGATCAGATCTGCTTACCACCCTTCAGGACCAACTTGGTTGCTGGAATACCCCAAAATTTTAAAGGACCAGATCTGACTACTGCTGACAATGGGATCTGTGCCCTCCTCGGCCAAAGCTGTTCTCACACCCACAAATCCCAACTGTTTGAAATGGGGCCTAAAGATACAGAGACCCAGACGAAACTTCCTTCTGGCTGCCTTCCACTCTGGCTCCTTCCCTTGATCACACTTTACTCCTTCTTATCCTCACATCTGTGTTCTTACTCTGGCCTTTAAATGTTTTGCTTACTGAACTTCACCTTCTACCCAAACAAACCGTTCCAGGCAAGCTCTTCCCAATAGCTTCCACCCTACAACAGCTTCATTTGTACCCAGATACCTCTGCAAAAAGCATAAGGAGGACAGCCCCCAGGGTCGGTACAGATAAGCCCAGACACCAAACTGTCAGCTCCCCAGAGGGGCAAGCAGTGGGTGTTAAGGGGAGGGAGGAGGCCGCAAAGGCCACAGAGGCCTAAACAAGTGCAGCAAGCAAGTGCAGCAAACAAACAAGAGCAGGCATTTCTGTGGGTTTTTAAGGGGGAAAGGAGGGATGGGTCTGTTCTAAGGTGAGTTGGTAAATCCTGATTGGACATATTATTCAAATAATGAATTTTTATTGTTGGACTTCAGTGTTTTGTCTCAGGAATGAGTCAATAGCCAAGTCAGGAATGGACTTGGGGGCTAATTTTAGGAATGTAATCTAATGATTTGCAACAAGGGAGGGAAAAGGAGGTAAAGGGGTAAAACCTGTTTGCACTGTGTTTGTCATGCTTGGACCTGTGTTTGCCATGCTCAGGCCTGCTAGAGCCCTTCAGAAAGACTCTAGAGGCCATGAAAAGCTGGATAAAGGGGCCTTCATCCCTTTTGTCCCAGGCCAGATACAATTCTTTACATTAGTCCTCTATTTTCTTCTGTTCCTTTCGTTTGAGAATCCATAGCTCCCTGCTAATCCTGCTAGATCATCTTGGTGCAGCAGTCCTGGCCATGGGACCAGTCACTGTCACTCCAAATCAATTCTGTGCCCACTTCCTTTCACCACCCAACTCTGTCTCTCCTGCCTTGGCTCCTCCCCCACCACCCCAACCTTCCCAGAAAAATCTTTCAGTTCTTCTCTGTAGTCAAATCATCTGCTTACAGCCCTCTATCCGTTATTTTCCAAGTCTCTTAAGCAATATGGGATGACAATTGCCTAATCCATTATAGCAGATTAAGTTAAGATCCTCTCCCTGTTGGCATAAGCAGAAAAAAATCCCTACTTCAGTGAACCCAGAATTACCGCCCCTCGCCCCCCCCCCAACAATGACTCAGGAGAAGCAGCTCCCACACCTCTGCCCTGGAGTTTGGCATCCTCTCAGAGTTAGGAATGACAACTTCATGCTGAAGGACTACACTTCCCAGCTTCCTTTGAAGAGCACGGGAATCATTTTTGCCCCATAAGGGGCCACATCTCATCTTCTTCGATAGGCATTTTGGCCACCTGCACACCTGAATGACAAAGACGCCCTTGCAGTGAATAAATATGATCCTGCCTAAGATCAGAACAAGCCCCTCTCTCTTTCTGCCTCCCCCTCCTTTCCTTCAGCTTTAAATAATCTAACAACAGGAAGATTTAGGAGCTGTATACTAGAAAATCCTAGATTCTCATAAGGAAAGTTTAGTGGGCTATCAAGACAGAATGCAGACGGAAAGAGACAGTGAAAGACAGGTCCTTCAGGTTAGAGGTGAGATTCAGGATGCTACTGAGGTTTAGGCTAGCGGCAAATAATCTTGCTGTGTCCTGACCAAGAAATTGAGTGAAGCTGACTTCAAACAGAATGACACAATGGTTTTTTGTAGAGAATATGTCAAAAATAGCACAGCATTCAGGTTATGGAATGGTTAGTGCTCGTGATTTAGCCTGACTTAGAGTGGGAGCGAAAAAAGAGAGTCTAGCAAAAGGTAAACCGTACATTTTGGGGAAGAAAGGTGGATGAGCAATTTAAAGCTTTAGGGAAAACACTGGTAACTAGTAAAGAGATTAGTGCAATCAAAGAGAAATCGTGACAATAGGAATGGTGCCTTGAGGGCACACCCCTGCCCTACAAGCTTTCCATAGATAGAGGACACCACCCATCAGTGCCCATGGACCAGTGTGTTTTCCTAGGCGGCGCGGGCAGTCAAAAATAACACTGATTGTTGAACAGCAGAAAGAGCTTCCCGCATATATCACTTCCTCCTTATTTTATAAACTCCCGTGTATCATTCAGAACTCTTCATCACTCATAGTTTGATCTTTTTGTCTCCTAATCATCTGATCATCTAGAATGTGTCATTTGGCTAAGTGTGGATGAAAAGGTTAAGGAACAGTATCTAAAATGGATGTTCTGATTGGTTTAGCAGTCTGCTTCTGAAATTTCATGGTGTTTGGGATCTTCAAATTCTTTTCTTCCCTAAATCTTACCCACTGAAGACAGAATACCGCCAGGTATGCTGGCATTGATGGCATTGCGGGTTTCATATCTAAGTTATGATGGGTGGAATGTGAGGCCACAGCATGCTGTTTTACCACCTGTCAAGATGTCTTTACCAAAACTCTATGGAAAGCAAGGAGGTCTTTCTCAAGAGAATCATAGCTAATCAACTGAAGAAAGATGACTACACTCCAGACCTCTAGGGACCTGTGCTGAGGTACTTTATGGTTTCTTGCACAGTTTCCAAACAGCCTGTTTCTCTAGCTACTTTTAGCACCATTGAATTCTCCAGGATAAATGCAGCCTGGCTGTATTTGGACATGGTTATCAGAGTTATTTTTAATACTGTTATTTTTTTCTTTGGCCTCCAGTCAACATAAAAGTCTCTTAGATAAGCATTTTGGATACTGTCATTGAAGCTCAGTACATAGGTTTTCTTTTTGAAAGCGGGATCTTGCCCTTCATCTTACTGCTTTCATCATGCAGACACCTAAATCCCCAGGAAACAAGCTGAGGTAACTGTCCTCTGCGTGTTCATGGAATTTTCCTACCTTGTTCTGTTGTGCATGTGATTTTAGCTGTTTGTCATAGCTTATAGATCTATAAGTCTAGGATTTTAAATTTTGTTTTGGTTCCACCATTCTGTCTGCCTCCTGTTAGGCAAATTACCTTCACAAAGAGAACTGAGGGGTGCCTCACTTCTCAGAGGTGGGGTGTAGTCAAGCAGTTGATATATGGACACAGAAAGAAAAGGTGAATTCCTCAGTATTGTGAAATAAGACAAACTGTGCTGCACTGATTTTTAGTGTTTTTTTTTTGTAGAAACAGGGGAGAAAATGATTATGATTATTCTTCAATACTATGGAATTGTATAATTGGTACAATTTTGTCCTCAAGGATGGGTTCCATTTCATGATTGGACTTTATTCCTACAAATTTTTGCCACTATTACACCAGCTTATCATGTAGGCAGGTCAGCATTGTAGATTGAAGAGTTTGTAGCTGGGTTAAGAGTTACCTTTCTCCTCTGGTAGCACGCAGAGTGCCTTCCACTTGCCCGTGGGGGGCGAAGGCTCTAGTTAGACAGCAGCGTGAGTTAATTATTTGTCTTAGAATGCAAATGCCCTTAGTGTGAATGTCTTCAGGGAATTTTGATGGCTAGGCAGGAATGAGATCTACCTGATCATAATCATCATGAAAATTAAATATATTTTAACTTAATATATACAAGGCAATAAGGTTAACCTTAATTTTTTACATTTTTATATTAATAGTGTCTGTGGCTGTCAATATTTGGGTAAAGTATTTATTAAGTTTCAATATAAAATGTGTTTCTAATGGTAGGTTATTACTAATCTAATCATCTGAATGGATCTAGTCACAAACTGAATTAATGGGGGCAGATAGAAAATTCTTTTCCTGCTAATAAGGGCCTTCCTGTTTTGCTGTAGATACATTAAGAACACAGACTACTAGTCAGGCAGGGGTGGCACATGCCTTTAATACTAGCACTAGAGAGGCAGAGGCAGGTGGATCTCTGTGAGTTTGAGGCCAGCTGGTCTACAGAGATAGTTCCAGGAAAGCCAGGAATGTTACACAAAAAAACCCTCTCTTGAAAAACCAAAAGCAAAAACAAAACAAAGCAAAAAAAAGAACACAAACTATGAAACAAAATATCCGAGTTGGGATCTGAAATAGGTTGTGAACTAGTTTTGGTTGGCCTTTTTTTTTGTATCTCAGTTTCTTCAGGTGTAGAGAGAGAGCTAGTTATTAGTTGTGATGTCATGGGCTTGTGATGAAGAAGGTGTTAGGAGAGGACAGCATTGCAGCACCATCAGGCAGCTATGACAGTATTTAAATATAGTTTGCTAAACAAACAAGATTAAAGAGCTTGTGAGTCTTCAGTCAAAGAAAGAGCATCACTTTACCCTAGAGCACAACACAACACACATCACTATCAAAAGAAGAGTGAATTATTTTTAATTAGAATAAAATATGTTCACAAATAAGTCCAAAAAAATAAGAGCATAATCCAAAGTGTGGTTTTTATAACCAACAATTCCCTGGAGAAAGGTTTTTAAAAAAAATCACCCCTACCTAATAATAAACTGGTTGGTGATAATTTTCTAGAAAACTTGCCTGAAGTTGCTTGAGTTGGCTTTGCTCTACAAAACCTTTAAGTTCATGTTTCATTTATGTCGGTCCATTGAATGCTTTAAGCTTCGGCAATGAAACTAACTTCTGTCCTTTGTCGGAGTTGGAGGGATGTGGTGGGAGCATTCTAGCTAGCATCTGCCCATGCAGCCAGCACTTGACGGAAAGCTGCTTCTCTTAAAAACAATTTCCCCACTTTAATCTTGAGAAAGAAGCACAGGGGCCGGAGAAGTTAGTAAAAAGTCAGTCAGTTCCTATGGTCACTGGCATAGATGTCAGTTTTGGATTAGGAAAATTATAGGATCCATGATAAATATTTCAGGCTGCTGACTACAATGAAAAGTAATTAAACCAGCCAGGACAACAGGTGCTGTATGGGGGACGTGGTGCCTTTTATCAGGAGGCTGTGGGTGCGTGTGCTAAATGTGCTCATCGTTTTCTCTGTTCTATTCTTCAATGAGTACCCTGGGGAGGTTATTCTATTGCCAGTATTTATTGGCTATAATGAAACCACATTAAATATGTATCTGATTGCTACCGACTGTGGAGAAAGAGCATGCTAACCATGGCTATGTGTGGCAAGCTAGCCTCCGAGACCAGTGATGTCTGACTTCACTGTGACTTCTTTGTGTCTGACCTATAGGCCTTCACTGTTTCATTGACCTTTAATTCAAGCATGAGATGTCTTTTGATTTGTTTCTTTTTAAGTGAAAATTTCAGGGGGGTTATAGTAAGACATATCATTCTTTAGACATGTTCCACTCGGGGAACTCCTTAACATATGGCATATGAACAACCGAGATGGAAAATGACTTTAATCTGATCAGTTTTAATTATATATTTCTTTGAAATATTAAGCACTGTGTTTCACAACACATCTCATTTTAACCTCATGCAATTCATATTTTTCTTAGAAACCAAAGCTAAATGCTTTCAAGTGTATGCTACTCCGGTTTTGATTAAGAAGGAGTTATGTCCATGTTAAATATGTGAAATGAAGTAACAAATATGATTTATGACATGGTTTTAAAAACTGCTTTTAAAAGGTAGACAGCTTCTTGTCTGCTTCTGTAAAAGATGAGAACCAAGTTGCAGCTGAACTGCTACTTTAAATGCAGAAGTGACTTCTATGTTTGTATCCCTGTTTCTATTATGACTTTTCCCATGTACAAGGATATACATTTTCCCAGTATCATAAAGGTACAAAACTCCTTTACATATTTGGAGTTTATCAGTAGTAAATATATAGTATGTCCCTATTCACTTCAGAAGATTTCCAGCTGTGGTAATGCGTAGTAACCTTTTTCTTTATTTTCCACCAATTTAATGTAAATTCAAAGATTACTTTTTTTGTTTGTTTGTTTTTTGAGACACAGTTTCTCTGGCTGTCCTGGAATTTGCTCTGGAAACCACGCTGGCCTTGCTTGAACTCAAAGATTTGCTGTTTCTGCTTCCTAAGTGCTGTGATAAAAGGCTTGCACCACCATGCCTGGCTAAAGATAAAAATCTTAAATTCATATACTATTAAAATCTATATGGTGTTGCAAATGAGTTAATATAGAAAGCAACTAAGAGTTCTGATAATGCCATATAAAATTTGCTAAGAAACTACATTATTTACTTATTTATCTATTTATTTATTTGGTTTTTCCAGTCAGGGTTTCTCTGTAGCTTTGGAGCCTGTCCTGGAACTAGCTCTTGTTGACCAGGCTGGTCTTGAACTCATTGAGATCTGCCTGCCTCTGCCTCCTGAGTGCTGGGACTAAAGACCTGCACTACCCCTGCCAGGCTTCAAACTACATCATTTATATTTTGTATTTTTGTGAAAAGGGGAAAAATAAAAATATTTCTAATATATGAAAAAAGAGTTTTGAATCTGTCCTGAGTTTTCAATCATTTACTGAAGCAGTCGTTGACTGTTGAATCCTAGTGCATACCTGGCACAGGTCTGCACGTTGAAGTTGATACCGAAGAAGTGATGAGCAGGGCCCTACTGCAGACCCAACTTCTAGAAACATGGTTTTCTTCTTCATTGGGATGAGAGTCATAAAAAACATCTTCCCACCTCTCTGAAGTGTTTGACATTGTTGATATAGCTCTATTTTCTAGAACATTCCCTGGGATTTTGCTCTCTGGATTAAAATGTACAAACTCTGTCTGTAGGAATAAGTTGTAAATGTCCTTTTTAAAACCCAACCTAGAACTCTTCAGGCATCATAGCAGAACTCTGTAATATGATCAGAGGAATTCTCATCCTGGTTGATGAGAGCTCCATTTAGCTCAGTTTCCTTCATTCTTACACTCCAAGTGTTTTATTCGGAGTTACAGGCAAGTAAAATGACTTCACCCAACCCTGTCCCCATCTCAACGGGGCAGGACTGTGCCAAGGTGAGAGGACAGTTGGGAAAGCAGCAATCCTATCACAGAATGGCAATCCCTGTGGGATGGACACCAGGCTGCCCACCAGGATTTTAGAGATTGACCCTAGGGCCCTGTACGTGCTAAGCAAGCCCTGTACAAGGGAGCTATGTCTCCAGCCCTATTTTTACGGTGTTATGCTGTGACAGTCTCACTAAGTTGCCCAGGCAGGCCTTGAACTCACTGTATAGTCCAGGTAGTCTTTTCATTCCTTCTGCTTCAAACTGTGGAGCAGCTATTCCCAGCTACTCCATAGTGTGTGAGTAACTGGGAGTAAACCGCACCATGAGCCTTGATAAGAAAACAGCCTGAGCATCCAGGAGAGAGCATCCCAAGGAATTCTGAGCAAGCACCTATAGAAATCAGTTAGGAAATTGTGGACAACAAGAGGAATGGAGGCAACTGATCCTTTCAAACTTTCAAACCATGTGGGCTTTGGTACAGTTGTTCTCTACTCAAGGTTGGCCTGGAAATCTACCTAAAGCTCAAGCCTTGCTGACATTTGGGGCCAAATCACTATTTGATGAGAGTCACTGCCAGGCGTGTTGCGGGATGCTTAGCAGTAGCCCTGGCCTATGTCAGTTAGATAGTAATAGCACAAACTTATTCCCAACCGTGATGTGGCTATACACTTCCAGATGAAGACATTCAGAGAATCACTGTGTATGAAGTCAAATATCTTCACAGGCTGGCATTTTTGTCTTATTTTAATCCACTCTTGTGTCTTCTGTACCACTAGGAAACTGGAATCCTGCTTTTGACCGCTAAGGAATCTGATATGATTCTTGTACTCAGTCAACACTGGTCCCTCTGCCTTAGATCCTGAAGAGACTTTCCAGGGCTCTGCTGCTGCTGCTGCTGCTGGCTCCACCTGCCTTCAGGCAATAGTGTTACATCACCTAGATTAGAACCTTCCACCTGGAGGCCTCTGTCGCAGCCTGTTGCTCTGCTCTGTTGTCAAGCTGCACTTCTTGTAGCCAAATAAAAGTAGGTACCTCCCTAAAGTTCAAGGGCTAAACACATGCCTTCTGTCTTTCTGTGCTTCATTAGGAAGTCTCTCTTCAAATCCTAAGACACAAGCATATGTAATATTGTTGATGGCACCAAAAGGAGTTTAACGCAGAATCTTCAACAGCCTCAGGACAATATCCAAAGCACCCCTACTTTCCTTTAAATAGCCTCTTGTAGCTTCAGTACCCTTTCCAGAATTCATCTCTTATGTTACAGTATAGCAAATGAAGTAGCAAATGAAGAATAATTGTGCATTTAACTGCTTTTCTCAATTCTATAGTGTTTCCTATTAGTTTTAGAATTTAGAAATCTGCCAAACAAGACATTGCCTTCATCATGCTCAACCCTGTGCCTTCGGCTCTGGTCGTTTCCCTTACAGACTTTTCCTTTTCTTTTGCTACCCAGAAATACTGTTCTCTTTTTGGGAGGTTTAGTTGCTGTGAGTCTCATGTTCTCTCTTTTTGAGGTGCGACTAACATGAGTTTAGTGTTCTAAATGCAGAAAGCTAGAGTCTTGGTTTCCGATGGGTGAAATAACATTTTCTGTTAATGTTGTCTCTGCTGTTTCTGATTCTTAGTGCTGAGATATGTCAGATAACTCCATTAAAAAAAAGACAGGTTATCCAGTGAGTCACAGTGTTGGCGACATGTTTTGTCAAAATCTATCTTCACTATCAAATGATTTATTTTTGCTAAACTTACTGCAATATCAGTGCATGTGAATTTCTAACATGAATGTTCACTGATGTGCATTCCCAGATCCGCACATCTAAGCTGGGCTGTGACGCATGCCTACTGCAAGGGTTTAGCAGTCCTTGATGGCCAGTGGCAACGGTCTTAACATAGCTATGGGGTCTCAAAGTTGAGTTTGATCATTAATACTTTGAAGACTATCTTGTTTTGTACAATTTAGTCCCTTTTGTGTGATTACCTTAGCCTTGACTATTGTCATATTTGAATCATCCAACCTTGGATTAAATGTGCTGTGAGGAAATAGAATTGGTTAAGTTCAGCAAACCACCCCCTTTCACTGGGAATCAAACCTTCTTCACCAAACCAATGTCAAAGCCCCAACAACAAAGGTAGCAGCAATCTTTCCCTTGACATGAAGCCTTTTGTTCAGAATTTTGAAATTTCTTACATTGTTGAATTTGAAATCTATCCTAGAAGCAAAAGTTAAGACAACCAGGTAAGAAAACTAATCTCCCATAGGACTGATATGAGCTATTGCTAAGTATGAATTATTAAAACAGGAAACTAGAAGCTTACAATAAACAACTTAGGCAAGGGTACTGCCATCCCTAGTGACTTTTAATATCGTTAGTTATGTAATCATGATCCCTGGGAAAATAGAGAACATGAGTTAAATTTTTTTGAGTCTTACGCTGTTGTGTGATTTTCTCAGCAACGTGTAAGCAAATGTCTCTTCCCAGCTCTGATAGGACACTGATGACAGATTCAATGCTTGTTTTGGATGAAATACTGAGTTCACTGGGGTTACTTACAAAAATGTGGGTGCATGTGACTGCAGTAGCACGGCAGCTGCATCCCTGTCACCTACCTGACCTGGGTCAGGGAAGCTGCACTGGTGGAGCTCCACGTTGTGCTTCCAGGGAGCTCCAGGAGCAGCCCTTCCCCAGCCTTCACTGCTTTTGTCACGATGGGGAAGGACCTGGGAAACTGTAACTTTCTAAGCTCTTGGAGCCTACTAAGCTTTATTAACTTCCTGAGTCTTAGGTACCATCATTCCTGCTTCTAAGGGGGTAGGAAAAATAGTGCAGAGGAAATAACTACACAACATACTGCTGTCATTTCATTACAAACACAATCATGTGGGAAAACCTAGATTCCAATAAGCAAAACAAACAATTTGCACCAGTGAGCATTTCTGAAGTACTTGAAAATATGCCCAGAATAAATCAATATTCATTCTCACATCTGGGTGAAACCTTTGAAAGGTTTTTTCTTGCTTTTATTCTTATTGATTTGCATACATATATTCATAACACTGACACATGCATGTGAATTAAAGGTTATAAGCAGTCCCTGGTCTCATCCCAGCACCGGAACATGAATAGTTGCAGTAAGCAGGATCTTCAGGTGGAGAGATTCTCCTTGTCTCTGAGGTGATTGGTGCGGTATGGTGGCTTAGAGGAGGATGGGCGGCAAAGCAAAGACATCAGAAGACACAGAAGAGAAAAGAGGCAGGATTCATGAAGAGGCACACAGCATCCTTTCTTGCCTCAGCAGCTAGTGACTGGAATTTTAAGCTCCATTTCCGCTATTTCTTGGATAGACAAAAGTGGAAAACAGTTGACTCTTAAATGTTTCTGAACCTCTGCAGATGTTAATCTGGGAAAGGTTTTGTATTTATCCCTGAACATGAAAGGTTCTATTCTGATGGATTTTTCCTGATGTAACAGTATCTGTGAGATCAGGTCAGAGAGCAGGTTGTAAAAGCAGAAAGGATGCTGGGACAGGAGCAAGGACCAGAATGTAGCAGGAGGCTACTTGTTCCTATTCCTGGCTGCTCAGCCCTGAAATAATCGCACAGAAACTGTATTATTTGAAATACTGTTTGGCCAATAGGTTAAGTGTATTATGACTAACTCTTATATCTTAATTTAACCCATCTCTATTAATCTGTGTATGGCCATGAGGCTGTGACTTACCAGATAAAGTTCTGGCATCTGTCTCCAGCTGGGCGACATGGCTTCTCCTGACTCTTCCTTCTTTCTCCCAGCATTCAGTTTAGTTTCCCCCACCTACCTCTCTCTATTCTGCTCTGCGAAAGCCCAACACAGTTTCTTAATTAACCAATGGTATTCACAGCATACAGAGGGGAATCCCATATCAGAAAGACTATAGAGGCCTCCCTGCAAAAAGAATTCGACAGCAAGCTTTTTCACAAAAGGCAGTAAATTTGATAAAATTTGGAACCTGGAGAGATGGCTCTTCCAGTGGACTCAGGTTTGGTTCCAAGAGCCTGCATAGTGGTTAGCAACCATCTATAACACCAATTCCAAAGCACCAAAATGATCTCATGCCCTCTTCTGACTTCTGTACTCAGGGTACACAGACATACATGTAATCAGAGGCTGCTCTTTCGTTCCCAGCCACCCACATTCAAATAGCCACACAGAAACTGTATTAATTGCAACACTGCTTGGCCTATTAGCTCAGACTTCTTATTAATTTACTCTTAAATCTTAAATTAACATATTTCTATTAATTTGTGTATCACCACAAGACTGTGGCTTACTGGGTAAGGTTCTGGCTTCTGTCTCCTTCAGCAGCTACATGGCATCTCTCTAGCTCCACCTACTCTCTATATCTCTGTTCAAATTTCCTGTCTGGCTTTGCTCTGCTAAACCATTGGCTGAAACAGCTTTATTCACCAACCAATAAAAACAACACAAATACAGAAGAACATCCCATATCACATATATTCAGGAAAAATACCAACACACATAAAATAAGCAAAAATACTTTTCTAAGTTGATAAAATTTTGTGTTATATTGTATTAAGGCATCTTTGATCTCAAATATTCTTGAATGTGTTCACTTCCTGATTCCTGATTTTTTTTTAATGACTGATCTCAGTTTGGTGTGGGATTCTTCTCTGTATACTGTGTATATCACTGGTTAATAAAGAAAGGGTCTTGAGCTGTGATAGAGTACCATAGAGCTAGGCAGGGGAAACTAAACTGAATGCTGGGAGAAAGGAGGTGGAACAGTGTAACATGAGGGCCGGCTTGTTGGGGTTTCTGTCCCGCCCAGTACCCCA
>LOJH01014688.1:0-20638 GCA_001685095.1 Ellobius talpinus
CTCCTCCTCTCCTCTTCTCCTTATCCCCCTTTCTGAGACAGTGAGCCCCAGCCAGCCCAGAACTTACTCTGTCACCCATGCTGGCCTCCAATTTATATCAGTCTTTCTGCTTTGGCTTCCCTAGAGCTGGGGTTAAAGGGTGAGACACTATGCCTGACTTGGGGAGGCAATTTTGGGGAGGTAGGTAGATCTTGAGAGGTCCCATTTTTCTGTAAGGGAGAGTCTGGCATTGTGTAGCTAAAAGGAAGATGTCTAGGTCCAGTTCATCCCCCTGGAGAGCAGGGGGATCAGCGTGGGCACCTGGGAAGTTGACTGACACACCTGGCTGTGGAATGCTTGAGGCTGGGGTGGGGCTAGCTTATTCTTAAACACAAGAATTCTGTCCTCCTTTCCCCATGCCCTCTTTCACCCTTAGTCTCTTGGAGTTCTAGAGGAAGCTAGATTCATCAAACTGGTATCTAACTGTCAGCTAGTGCACCTTTGAGAGAAGACGGCTGAAGTCAGAGAGGATAGGGATGACTGGCACCACAGGCTCTGGCCTTTCTGCTTCTGCCACTTCTCAGGCCTCTTGGACAGTGTGTGGGGGCTCTCACTATGGGCTGACGAGGCACAGCTGCCTGCCAGGTTAGGAATTAGCCAGCTGTTTCTCTTGGTTACCCAGCCTGGCTTGTGACTCCTTGGTTCCCAGGACCAGGCCAGGATGAAATGGACCACTTGCTGGTGTGCTCTTACAGAAGCTCACCCATCAGCTAGGGCAGTGACTATATTAGGCAAATGCTTTATTTACCCCGGAACTCCCATGTAATGACCCAAACATTTACTCTTCCCCATGTTTACTATAAGGGCTTTGTACTGGACCCCCAGAATGTCAACTGGAACCTCAGAATGTGGATTTATTTGGAAATGTCTTTGAAGCTGTCACTGGGTAAGTCAGACTGAGCCATACTATATTAGGTGAGCCCTTGTCCAGTGACAAGGTAGCTTTAGAAAAGAGGACAGATGAACGGGGAGGGGGAATGGTCATGTGACATGTGACAATGAAGAAAGATAATAGAGGAGTTAAGTTCAGGAGCTTCAAGGGGGGCTTGGCACCCCCAAAGCTAGGAGAAGGGCAAGGAATAGTCCCTGCAAGAACCCTTGGAGCATGGTCCTGCAATGCCCTGATTTTAGACTTCATGTTCTCCTAACTGTGAGAGAATAGCTTTGGGTGGCTTGGGGCTGCCGGATTTGTTACCTGAGTTCATACAGACACCTTTCGACCTGCCTTTACTGAGCCTTACCCATGCACAATGCACAGCACAGATCGAAGTCACAGACCCAGAGGCTTCTCCTTAAATGCTCCCCATTCATGTCTAGGTTCCCCTAGACAGTGATCCTGGGAATGCAAGGTCCTCTTCTTGTCCCTTTCATCAGTCCCTACTCTAGGCATGGTGTCTGGGACGTGGGGTCAGGCAGTTGCTGGCTGCTGGGTTGTCAGGCTCACCTCTGCTTAAGCTCTGCGTCCACTGTTCACAGTGTGGGTCAGAGAACTTGCTGGGACTCCCCGACTTTGTTCCCTCTGCTTCCTTGGCCTCTGGGTCTAGCCAGTCCCTCTCCCAGGGTAGGGGAAAGAGCAGGCCTCACTCCCCAGCTGTAGAAGAGCTTCCACCGGCTCCTGCTCCAAAAGCCTGGCTGACTCAACCACTCCTCACTCCCTCTTTTTTTCTTCAAATTATTTTTGCAACGTTTTCTCTAGAATATTCACTCGACCAAGACTCAAGGCCAAGGTATTCAGCTGAGATACCTGGTACTTGGTCATGCATTATGGCTGGAAGTTCACCCAGGAAGGAGTCTCGGGGGACTCCACTTGTTTCTCAAACCCGTGCAAAGTAGTAGTTACCCCTTTCTGCTCTTGGCTGTGCCTCTACCATTAGGCTGTCAGCATTAGAAGATTTAATCGACCCCCGAGATGTCCAAGAAAACATGTTATATTCTGTAGTAAGCCAATTCATGTCAACTTCCTGCTATAACCTGCAGAACGAAGCTCACCAGGATTGAGACAGGCTTGAAAAAAGAATAAGCCTAAAGACAGAAGGGGCTGTGGGTACAAAAACTGCCATCTGTATGTGACTTGTGTCAGAGACGACTGTAAACAACCCAAGTGTCCGACTCAGTTAAACAAGTTATACAGACACAGGATGCAGACGGTGGCATTCGGTGACATATGATGTTGTCTTTAAAAATGTGTGAGGGCACTAGGCATGGTGGCACATACCCCAGCGCTCAGGAAGCTGGTGCAGGAGGGTGGTGTGTCACAGGCCACCTGAGCCTTGCAGCAAGGCTGTCTCAAAAGGGAAAAGAAAGTGATGAGATGCTTGTAACAACGGAAATAGGGTTAAAGTTAGTTGCTAAAGTATGGATACAAATTATGTCAAGAATATGATAAGTTTAGCCAGGTGTGCTGCTGCCTCTCCAATGCTGGGATTAAAAGCATGTGCCACATACCCAGGCCTTACATAGGCTTTTATTTTATCGTATTCTTCTTTGTTTGTTTAAGACAGGGTCTCACCATGCAGCTCTTGTTGACCTGGAACTCACTATGCAGATCAAACTGGCCTCCAACTCACGGAGATCCTCCTGCCTCTGTCCCTCAAGTGCTGGGCACATGCCCAGTGCCTGCCTCTGCCTCCTGAGTGTTGGGATTGAAGGCATGCACCATTGCTGCCCAGCTAATGATGTTCATCTTCTTTTAAATATTTTCTATAGGTCCATAATGAGCATGTGTTATCTTTATAATGGGAAAACAGTAAGTTTAAATTAATTAAATTTAAGTTGAGATGGGAGTCTCTCTAAGTAGCCCAGGCTAGTTTAGGATTCACAATCCTACTTTTACCTCCCAAATACTGAAATTGTAGGTATTACCACCTAGATTAGAAAAATTATCGAAGAGATTAATGGATAAATTGTGGTGCTGGTAATTAAACCCAGATATGTCCATTGGGATATATCCTCCAATTTTATGTGTATGGACAATGTTGGGTTTGGCCTTCATTATCGATGCCATAGTACTGATGGGAGAGGGCAGCCCATCATGGATGCTCATGTTTCTTCATATTTCTCATCATAGAGCTTTAGACCAGGGGCGGGGGTCAGCGGTTCTAACCAGTCTATTAAGAGGGTCCAAACCAGCTTAATAATAACATGGAGGCTAAGCAGAAAGCAAATAGGAAACCTCCCTCTGGCTTTAACCACCTGCCAGCTGAGGCACACCCCTCCTTGGAAGAATGACTTAGACTGCATGGCTGCCAGCGTCTCTCACCACTCTAGGATTCAGCTGAGGCTCTTTCGTTTAGATTTCACAAGAGTGAGCCCAGCTGTGGGGCACAGGGGAGAAAGCCGAGGGCCTTTCTGACCTACTGTGGTGAACTTCCTGGTCTTGGTTTCCTTCTGACTAAAGCTGTCCTTTAGTCAGGAGAATTTAAGAATCCTGGGCTTTAAGCCAACCCTGGCCTCCTCTGCCTCCTGTGCACCCAGCGCAGCCCCTGATTCGTGGGGAGACTGTGCCCAGATGTTGGTAAAGCGAGAAGGGCAATGAGCTAATTGCTCTGAAAATACTTGGCACTTTCAGAGAAAGAGGCTGAGAAACTCAATCCTTGGAGGAGGATGGCGGCCTTTGTGTGGTCCAAATGCCAAATGCCTCCACCCTGGCCTTGGGACTGGGGCTGTGGGCATGGAACTTCCCTTCGTCACCTTGGCTCTCTCTTTTGCAGAGACAACAGCATCCGGCATGCTGTTGCTGGGTCCAGAGACATCAGCATCCGGCACGTGGTTGCTGGATCCAGCTGTGGGTCCCTCTCCTTATTATAGTTTATAATGCAAAGATCTTGCCCTTGCTTGCAGGTCACAGGCATCACACGGTCACGGAGCATGCAGAGCCAGGTGCAAGGGCCAACAGGCCATATTCCTCCTTGTAGTGTTGCTGTCTATGAACCCGTGAGAGAGGCCAGGCTGTGGGGTAGGACTGACCTAGTCTGAGTTCCACCTCAGAGGGCCAGTTTGTCTCTGAAATGGTCAACTCCTTCGACTCAGTATCAAGCTGGGTCCTGTTGGAAATGGAGATAGCATTGGGGTAAAAAGGCCAGCCCCATATTAAGGAGGTAGGATCCATCAGGAGGACATAGCAGCAGAGCTGTGACATTGTCACAGACCCCCGCTCTATGGGAACTCTGAGGAAGTCCCGGGATGGACATAGTCTTTACTTTGTTCAGTTGTTGATCATAGGACCAGCTGAAGAAGGGCATGATGACTGCTCAAAACAGCTGGGGCTCTCTCCTCTCAGCTAGCCGGCAAGTCAACCCAACGAAGGCCACCTCAGTGTCTGCCATGGGGAAGTAACAGAGAGCTAAACATACAATAAGAACTCTCCGTTCAACTCCCTTCTTTCACTTTGGGCCAGGAAGACCTGGCTCAGACTCCAATTCAGTGTGTGACTCAGGGAAAGAACCATGGAGGAAATGGGCAGTCTCTGTGTCGCTTGATCACCCAGCCTGACCATGACGTAGGAATGAGAGGAGTGCACGCTCACCTCTAGTAACCCCTGTCTTCCCCCAATGAGACAAGGAAGTAATCAGCAGTGCACAGAGTCAGGGGACGAACACTGGGGCCCACAGGCTAGCTGGAAACCTGTTTGCTCAAGACTTAATGAGCTTTAATGAGTGTTCTGCTTCCTGCCATGTCTCACTCCAGTACTTTTGTTTAGTCCAGAGTAGTGTCCTTAATACTCCAAGTATAACATATGTGTTGGTGAGTTACTTAGGGCACCTCAAAAAAAAAACACCAAAAACAAACAAACAAAAAAAAAACTGGGACTAGAATTTGAAGAGAAATATCCCTTAGGAAGGCTAGGGAAATAGCTCAATTAGTAAAAATACGTACTTTGCCTGCACAAGGACCCAAGTTCAAGCCCCAGAACCCACATGCCCACATGAAAGACACCAGGTGTGAGCATACGTACTTGTGATCCAGCACTTTGAGGATGGAGATAGATGAATCTCTGGGGCTTCCTAACTAACCTAACCAGCCAACCGAACACATTTGGCTAGGTAAATGAGGGACTATGATCCCCTACTTCCCCCAAAAGATAGGCAGTACTGAGGAATGACACCAATGTTGTTCTCTGACCTTCATACCCATGCATGACCATGTGCATGTATGTACACATACATGCAGAAAAGTGATCCTGACTTTTCTGTCCTGAGCTCAGCTGTTGGTTTCAGGCTGTCATTCTACCATGGGGAAGGCTTTTAGTATCACTCCATTATCCTAAGTTGTGAGTTCTTTTTGGCCTCCTCCTCCCCCTTTCAGACTCCTGCCTGCAGCAAACCCAGCGGCCAGCAGGCACAGGAGGTCTTGACAGGGCACAGCTCGGAGAAGCCAATGGTAGTCTCATCTACCCTGCCCATAGGATGCATTTGGAGGGCAGAAGAAAAGAAAAAATATTCCTCATGACTCAACCGGATGAAGAGGGAGGTATCACTACAGACACCTAACACTGGGGAATGAGCAAGCCAAGGAGCTGGGCTCAGCGGGAAAGCTGAAGAAGGAAACTGAGAGAGACAGGGGGACGAGGAGAATATCACAGACCTCCTCTCATGAGTTTCTAGTTCCTGGTCCCAGCACTGAAAAACCCAAAGTGAGGCCGGAGAGACCTTTGTGGGCAGGTCTCAACCTCAGACTCTCCCCCCTCCCCATGCCCCCTCCCCCGCTTACTGCATTTATCAAGATGAACCACAAACCAGCTGCCCTCTACTGGTGTCTTAACACCAGTAAAGCACTCTCTCAGCTGTAAGTTCACTTCAGCCTCACAGCTTTCTCACAGAATGGTCATTACCTCCATTTTTCTTCAGATGAGAAAAACAAGACTGAAGTGAGACTGTGACTTACCCTGGATAACAAAGCTTGTTCTAAAGCTCAGGGGCCCTGATCAGCTCCTGGAAGATTATCTGTGTTAGGTTGATGTCAACTGTTACTCTGTTGTGACCTTGAGTTTTTATTGTCCTTTGTGGATGAGAAGGTGTAATCTAGACAGTGTCACCAAAACAATAAAACAAATACAAAGAACACTACCACCACTACCACACCACCATCATCACCATCACCATCATGACCACCGCCATGAGCATTATCACCATTACTACCTCCATCACCAGCATCATCATCACTACCACCACCAGCACCACCATCATTCATCACCATCACCACCACCATCACCATCATCATCACCAGTACCACCACCATTTTCGCCACCATCACCACCATCACCACCATCACCACCATCATCACCAGTACCCCCACCATCATCACCAGCACCACCATCATCACCAGCACCATTATTTACCACCAGAAGCAGAAGCACTACCACTACCACCTTCACCACCACCACTACCATCAGCAGCACCTCCACCATCATTAACAGTGATGGGCCAGGCATGGTAGCACAGTCCTAATATCTCAACACTCTGGAGGCTGAGGCAGGAGGATCAAAATTTCCCTGCTATATAGCCTGGGCTATATAGCAAGACACTGTTTCAACAAAAATTGAAAGAAACAAAAACCCAGGTGGCAAATTAATAGGGAGAAGCCATGAGCAGGAACTGACACAGAGGCTGGAGAAATGGTTCAGTGGGAGAAAGATGTGCCGCTCTTGAGAGGACCTGGGTTCAATTCTCAGCACCTACATGGCAACTTGCAATTACCAGCACCTCCAGTTCCAGGGGATCTGATGCCCTCGTCTGGATCTTCAGGCTTCTGTGGTGTACATCAACACATGCCAGCTTACACACATGCATGCAAATTAGAAATTAATAAATCTTAAAAGAAAACAAGGGCTGATATAGAAGAATAACCCTAGGGTCAAGGGTACCTATGCAAACTGTTTTCATGACAACTTCCTGCTATCCTGTCAAGGTGCCGGATGCCTCACATCCCTATCTACCATTCTGGCTTTTGTGCTCCTAAAAAGCAATGGAGTTGTTTGGCGAGGTAAATGAGGGATTTTGATCCCCCACCCCCTCAAAGAAAAGGTAGGTGGTGACTGAGGAATGACCTCAGGGCTGTTCTCTGACCTCCATACCCACACATGTTCATGAGCAGGTACCTGGGACATCAGGCATGTCTCTGCAGCGTATTATAGTGTTTCCACGATAAGGGTGGCAGCTTGGGCCACACCAGGATGTCTCCCTCCCAGGGGCAGCAGGTGTCAGCCTACCACTGTCTTCTGAGGTGGTCCTGTGAAACGGAACTGTCAGCCACTACTCTGCCGTGGCAAGGCTGTCTCTGCCTGAGCATGCCGAAATGCTGGCTCCTCGTCTTGGGCTCAGTCCTTGCTCTGGGACCAGACACACTCGGAGAATGGCACCTTCATGCGCTAAAAGCAGCTTCATGATGTGGCTAAGGAGAAATCTCGTTTTCTTTCATACAGCTTTACAAACAGCCTGCTAGCAACTTCAGAGTCCTGCCTGGAATACAATGGGGTTCATATCCTTTCTTGCTTGAGTTTGAGTTCTGAGAGGTGACCCAAAATGGTGAGTTCCAAAATGGGGCCATCCAAAACCCCAGGTCTGTAGGAGCACCCCTCACCACTTCCAGGTTATGGATAAGATTTCTATCCAGTTTCTACATCAACCCTGCTAATCCTGGCAGATCCCTCAAGCTGTTTTCCCGGTGGCTTTGGGTAATCCCCATCCTGGACAGAAGACTTCTGCCATGTTTCACATGTTGTCATGAGCAGGTGGTCTAACCTCACCACCCCTTCCAAAAGATGGGACAAAAGACTTCTGCCATGTTTCACATGCTTACATGAGCAGGTGGTCTAACCTCACCACCCCATCTTAAAGACGGATTATAGGGTACTTTTATTTCCACCCGTTACTGTACATGGTTGCTCTCACGCTCCCTAAATCTCACTCTTTTCCTCCTGTTAGTACAGCCCCGAAGTCACTTCCTCTGTGCTATTTCTTCCTCATTGTCCCCACCTTTTCTTCTGAAATGATCCAGCTGACTCCTTTAGTAGATGTGGCCATTGCTGACCTAGGAGAGGGAGGAGAGGTCCCAG
Source organism: Ellobius talpinus (assembly GCA_001685095.1). NCBI lineage: Eukaryota > Metazoa > Chordata > Mammalia > Rodentia > Cricetidae > Ellobius > Ellobius talpinus. The sequence goes on from LOJH01014688.1 coordinate 8,093, forward strand.
GGAAGGGAAGGTGCCTTCTAGCTTCCTGTCAGTCTTGTTTCACTTTCCCCACATCCCTCTCCCCCCCCCTCCCTCCCACTTGGCTCAAGCTGACAAGGAGCAGTATGGGTGTACAGGTATTATTTTTTTTCCTGGTGGGGGGAGGGGAGTGAGGATTGAGGAAAGAAAAGACTGGGCAAGGATGATTGGCATGAGGCCACGCCTTCTTTTGTCCTCCTCCCCCTGGTACTCATTCTGGCCCTTACAGGGAAATACACCTGTTTGGGGCCAGCAGCCAGTGGGGACAGGTGCTCCTCTGCTCCTCTTGCTGCTTCTTCTGTGCTTTGGAGCTTCCTGGGCGAGCCTAAGGGGCTCTGTGGAGCCATGAGAGGGCCTCACTGGAGGGTCCCCTGGCTGTGTCTGAGCTGCCTCTGTTTAGCTGGTAAGTGATGTATCTGGAATAGAGTTCTGGGGCAGGGGAGGCTGGCTTCAGGGAGGGAGGGAGGCAGAGAGGAGTGGGGAGAGAGAAGGAGCAGGGGGAGAGAAAGAAGGGTGAATGGGTAGGTATGGGACAAGGTGGAAGACGAAGACAAAAAGGGACAAACACTGGAAAGACAGAGAGAAGAGGCAGAGCAAAAGAGCGATGTCTTGGGGGCGGGGTTATCTGGTTTGGGGAAGCCATGGTGGAGGGGATCAGAGCTTCATTTATAGAGAGCGAAAGAGGCATAACCATAGCAAGAGCGTTGAGGAGAGACAGCGAAGGGTAAACAGAAAAGCCGGTGACAGGCGCCAAAGAGAGACGCTTACAGAGATGTCAAATCAGAGAACAAGATGGATGAGAAATCAATAACTCAAAGCAAAGCAAGCATAGAGGAGAAAACTGGAGAAGAAATCAGAATTGAAAGGAAGGAGGCAGGTCAGCTTGGAGAGTGGTGGGGACAGAAGCCAGGCAGAAGCAGCAGAGATGCTGAGAGCAGCCAGTGTGCTGTCTCCAAAATAAAAAAGCCTCCTGCCATTCCAAAACTTTGATGCCAGTCTTTGCTCTTCACAGCCTCATCTCCCTATGGTCAGATGGGCACAAGGCCTGTTGGGGATGGTCCCCAGGTCCCTGAGACTTCTTCCTGTCACTTCCCTAGCTGCCAGTCTGACTCCAAATTGAGGTTTCATTCTGTGCATCAGGGTACCTGAGTGTTCTGTGAAGGGCGAGGCATCAGGAGCCTAGATCAGAGTAAGAGTTCTTTGCCCATCTCAACAGGTCTGGGAAGCTCTCACTGAAGGCAGTATTTTCCAGGGAGCAGGTTAGAGGGGCACTCGCTGGAAAACTGGGATAGCCTGTCTTTCATCCCTCCTCCACCTCTCTCCCCTCCTCCTCTTAGAGAGCGGTTCTCACTATGTAACTCAGTATGAAGCTCAAATCAATCCTGAATCTGTAATCCTCCTGCCTCAGCCTCCTGAGCACTGAGCTTACAAGTGTGCACTAGCTTTCCTTGATGTTTTGTCAAAGAGCAAACGCAGCTCGCCACAACCACCTGCCTTCCGGGCTCCCACGCCTGTGAAGTAAGGAGTGTTACCTTCAGAGGTGGCCCAGGACTGGGAGAGGGTCCTGCCAGCAGGTGTGAAGACAGAACCTAGGCTGAAATAGAAGTGGCTCTCTGGGTAGGTCTTTCGGGGAGCCAGAAGGAACAGTACTGAAGGGCCAGCTTCTCAGGGCTTTCTCCATGGCTGGGAAGAAAGGGTTGCCATGGGAGCCGTGTTGCTTTGACCTTTGCTGCTAACCGTCCTGGTTCTGAGTGCAAGTTTTATCCTAACTCTCCAGACCTCTGTTCTCTATATTCAAAGCAAAGGAGTGAAAGCCACAATACGGTTTTCTAAATTCCTACATTTTCTGGTTACGGTGGCGCACACCTTTAATCCCAGCACTGGGGAGACAGAGGCAGGTAGATCTCTGTGAATTTAAGGACAGCCAGGGTTACATATAGAGACTCAAAGCAACAGCAACTATCACAACAAATTCTTAAGTTTGTGTGGTACTGAGTATTGAAAGGGGTTTGCACATGCTCAGAAAGCACTATACTAACCACCACACCCCAGGCCGGCTTTGCTTTTGTTTTTGTGGTGCTGGAGATCAAACACAGGTCCTTGCTTGTGCTAACCATATATTCTGTACTATTAAACTACGCCTTCTGATAAGTTCTTAAATTTTTACATTCTGTGGTTTAAATTCAACTGTGGGGGTTGGACATGGGGTTACACATCTGTAATCCTAGTCCTTGGGAGGTAGAGACAAGTGGATTGGGAGTTCAAAGTCATCCTCAGCTATATATATATATAGCTGGTTTAAGGTCAGCCTGGCTACATGATCCCAGTTTCAAAACATAAAAAAGTAAAATGTCAGCTCTAGCACTTGGGATGTAGCTTAGGGATAGATTGCTTGTCTAACAAGCCTAAAGCCCTGAGTTCAATCCTGAGAGTTACAAAACCAAACAGAATGGCAGTGGAAACAAGCTGCAAGCTCTTAGAGCCAGATCTGAACCAGATCTGAAGGGCTGGAGAAATGGCTCAGAGGTTAAGAGCACTGGTTGCTTTTCTCAAGGATCCAGGTTCAGTTCCTAGCACCCACTTGGCAGCTCAAAGCGGTGTATAATGTAGAGATCTAATACCTCCTCCTGGCCTCTGTGAACATCAGACACACAAACATATATTTAGGCAAAATGCTCATACACATGAAAACAAGCATTTAAAAAAAAGCCAGGTCTGATGATTCAAGTCTGTCTTAGCACTCAGGAGGCTAATACAGGAGCATTACTGTGAGTTTTAGGATAGCCTAAATAGTTTTAGGGCTATTTAGGTAGGTCTGGGCCAGCTTGAGCTATAGTGTGAGAACTTTTCATATGTAATCTATTGGGTGTGGATATGATCAAGATTCATTATTTAGTTACATGAAATTGTCAAGGAATAAATAAAAGATATTTGTAAAACTCTTCCCAAAGTCAACTCCAAAAGTATTGGTATCAGCTCCCCAGCTGCCTCGAAGTATTTGGATCATTCCTCTGTGTTCCGTAGAGAGGATGCAGGGTGCAGGTGATGGAGTGAGTAGGGGGCTGTGCCCAGAGGAGGAAGGGAGGATGATGGAGATGAATGACTCAGGGAAGTGTGGCTGGTCCTGGAGCTGAGTCCTGCCGTACAGGAGCAGATCCAAGAGGGTGGGGGGTGGGGGTGGCAGCGGAGCGTAGAGCAGGAGATGGAGCATTACAAGCGGCTTCCTGGGAAAATCCAGTCACTAACTAACCTGCTTAAGGCAGCTTCTGAGGCTCTGGGACCCTTCAGTCCTGTTCCTTCGGACTCCCTGAGGGATCTACTAAGGCCCTGCACATGTCTGGGTCTGAGCTGCCTGTTCTCACCTGCTGGCAGGACTTCCCTAGCCCCGGCCACTTCTGAAGGTGTTGGAGCCGTTGGCTCCAGGTCAGGTGGAAAGCACAGAACTCTCACGGAAGAGGAGTAGAAGTGAAGCCATTTCCAGTAAAGCCATGGCTCTCCAGAGTGAAAGTGAGGACAGAGGTGGATCGGACCAGGAGCACAACTCTGTGGCTCCTGGCAGGAACGACTCAGAAGGAAGCCCGGTGGCCATGTTTCCTTGTTTCTCCCACTAGGACTGTCAGTGACCTAGTAACAGAGGTGACATCACCACCTTGAGTAACTGCTGGGAGGTTCTGAGGCCACAGCTAGTGCAGGGATGGAGGAGGAGATCCATGGACACAGGGTACGCAGAGGGATGGGGCCCATGGGTCTTCTTTCAGAGAACATCCAATCTTGTTGACTGGCTGAAAAAGGCCTCCCCAGCCCGCAGTCAAGGCCACCAAAACTTCACAGGCTCATCTGACCCTACTCACCCAAGGCCTGCACTCCTGCCCAGGGACATCCAAAAAAAGAGGACCTTTGTACAAGAGGTCCTGCCATGAAAAACAAGGAGATGCAGGCCAAGGGCTCAGCAACAGGTGTGACAGGGGAGGAACTCAGCTCTAAGGTCTCAGTGTCCTATAATGTGGCGTTGTCATCATAAGGATAACAAGATCGCATCGAGAGGAGCCATACAAACTTCTTTGAGAGGGATCCTTCTGATGGGGGTCGGGGTTAAGAGGCAGAGGGTACATACAATGGAGCCAGGAAATAGACTGGGCACCTCTGTTGATTCAGGTGGCAGGTATGAGCACCCCAGGACTTACAAGTACTTGCGTGTGCTGCCCAGCTTTATTCTGAATGTGGCTTATTGGCTGATCTTACCTGAAGGACCACGCTGCCACAGTGCCAAAGCATGCTCAGCTGACTGCTGTTTCCGGGGGTGTTTCTTCCTGGGCAGTCTCCCCTATGCCCTGGCTTCTGAGACAGGATGGCCCAGTCCCTGCTTAATGAATGAGTGGCTTGTGTCTTCGTTGCCAGGAGAGGCCGAGAAACAGCTGGTCTTTTCTGTGCTTAAAGAAATTGCCTTTGCTACTGGGTCTGTGTTCTGGTTTCTTGGTGGGTTAAATGCCTCACAAAGACACACAAAGCGGTCCATGGGCCCACTTCCCTCCTGGCCGGGTCAGGATCCTCCTAGTTTCAACCTTCGCCTTCATTATGTATCTTTCTGCTAGGCTGAGCGCATTTATTTTCTGGCATTGACATAGTAGCCAAACCAAAATGAGTGCAACTTGTTGGCACCTCAGGTTTTGCTCTTAACATTTTCCTAGGAACGGGGCAGTTGTGACACATAAAACCTCTAACGAGGGTGGCCATGCTCACAACGGGCCTGGTCTATGTGGTGGGCAGCTCTGGCCTCTCCATGTGCGTATGTTTAAGGACTCACAGAGCAACTCTGTACTTTGCACTCCAAACAGCGCCATGTGGTGAATTCAGGGTCAGAGCAACTCAGGCTTCCAAGCTGTTTGCTTCGCTTCCTGAAAGCCTACGCACACCAGTGACTTCGTACACGAAGATGGATAAGTCATGGTCATTGCCTCCCAAAGCTCTCTAACTTTGGTGGCCTGGTTCAGGCCTATGACCCAGAAGTGAGGCAGCTGGGAGAAGAATCCAGGTTTCCCTTGTCACACGAGGCTGTCCACAAACAAACTTTCCAACGAGCCTGCCCCACCCCTAGAGGAAAGAACAAAAATGTTGACAAGGGAGAGCCATCACATACTTATTTGCTAATGTAAAGGACCATGAGAGCTGTGCCTCCTCTGTGTGCCTGACATTGTTCTCAGGTGCCCCTGGCCCAGCATCCTGGAGCTACAATCTTGCCAAATGCAGACAGACATGAAAGAGTTGCAGAAATGTTCCCAGGGAAGGAGGAGTGTAAAGGAGATGTTGAGAGGCTTCGTTTAGATTGAGTCTGGGAAGGCCTCTGAGGAGCTGAGTCCTCAGGGCTGAGGAGGAAACATGGGACGCGATGCCAGGCATGAGTCATCAGGACAAGGCCATGTGGAACATTCCCAAAGAGACTGGCCCCTTGGAGGTCTAAAGAGGTGGCAGGTGCCAGATCCTGCAGGGCCGGCAGACTGCGGGATGGATTATGGATTTTAAGTCGTTAACATGGGCAGGCAATGAGCGGCTGTCAGTAAAGAAGCGACCTTGGCAGGCTTTCAAAAGTTCTTTCTAATGATTGTCCTGGACATTGTGATTGGAAAGGGACACGGTAGGGTTGCAGTGGAATGAAAAAACAACCAGGAGCCAGTGAGGCTTCAGGAAGATGATGCTGGCTGGGTGACGGCAAAGGGAGCTGGGGAGGGTGAAGGCAGCAGAGGCAGGCATTGTAGCAACTCTGTAGAGACACAGAAATCAGACTCAGAAATGCCAAATGACACCTGGTGAGCTTGGGTGGAAGCTTAAGTGCTTCACAGACGTTGCCTTGTGGGTGTTACAAGTATCTGTCATTGTCCCAGTTTCCTAGACACGCATCCCAAGTGAGCCCAAGTTACGCAGCAAATGTTGACTAGTATCACTCTAGATGCTGTCCCTGAGCCACTTTGGCTTCTGCTATTTCTTGCCCTCATCCTGCTCGGAAAGAATCTTGTTAGGGGATGCTAAAGGCACTGTGCTGGGCAGGAGCTTCAACATTGTTCCTCCATGATCACTTCCCTTCTGTGGCAAGTCAAGTCCCCTTCTGTCGCGAGAGTTCAAGGGAACCATGCAACAATGTCCCTATCATTATCCTGACTTCCTCAAGTGATTTCATCTCCTCTCACAGTAGGGAAGCCACATCGCTGTGCTGACCTTAAAACCTTAAGTCTGTGTCACCAAGGAAGAAGACCTTCCAGAAGCCACTTCCCACAGTGGACTCTAAAAACAAGGCTCAACCTTTCTTTCTAGCTGTGTCTGCTGGAGCCATCAAATGAGGCCGGTCATCCAGATGCTTTTTCACCTGCGGCATTGTCTTGGGTGAGGTAACCTCTCCTCATTTCTCCCAGCATGTGGGAGATGATGCATCCAGAAACTCTAGGATGGTCTGTGAAGTGCCAAGACCCACCATAACCTCTGCATTACCAGCCCAGCTTCAGTTCTCAGATGTGTGGCTGCCAGCTGCTGCCATCTTGGCTTTAGAGCCTGTTTTTCTTTGTTCCCATCTGAGTTGGGCATATCTACCTAGCCTAAGTTTGCTCTTGGGTCCTTCAGCTACTAATGGCAAGTATGCTATTGGGAGGGGCACATTTTAGGTCATGTAACTGTCTTGTTGGTCTCTTTCTGGTCCTAGGGTTAGCATGACAATTGCAGGAAAATTGGGTGCAACCTAACTCTCCATCCAACCTCATTTGAAGGCACTAAAAGGCAGGGCCTGGGGAGTACATTCAAAAGAACTGATGGCATCATCTCGTGAAGCCTGGCCCTGCTCCAGCCCATCCAGACTCTCTCAAGTATTTCCAGTTAGTCTCTTCCCTTGTCTTGAATTCTAAGACAGATAAAAGAGAAACGCACAGTGGTGGATTGCTTTCTGAGGCTGGTATGCACACAGATAGCCCTCAGCTCCCCACAGAGGGCGAAGGCTGGTTCTCCCTCCCTTAACTTCTTCACACTTTCCACGGCATTTACTGCTCAGCAGGCACTGTTGGGCTCTCTGTTTGGACTCTACTCTCTCCCAGGCAACCCTACAGAGAGCTCACCAGCCAAGAAAGGAAAGTGGGGAAGTGATGTATTGTGGGAGATTTGGTTTGTGTGTCTTTCACCTCTAGTTCCAAGAGAAACCCAAGACAAAAAGGCCAGATGCTAAGATGTAGCCTCAGCCCATAGAACCTGCAAGGTGAAGGTTTTCTTTTCACTGGGTGTCTCTGGGTATGACACCCCACCCTTCTGGAATGTTCTCTTTTGTCATCTTCACCACTGCTCCTTAATCAACAACACATCCATTACCTTCTCATGACTGTGGAGTCACCAGAGGGCCACTGTGAAGAGTGACACCTGTTTTCACTTTCAAAGCCATCCCTGAAGCCCTGAGAAGTACCACACAGCTGGGAGGCACAACACTGTTGAGACTAGAGGTATCAGAGGGTGTACAGAAGTCTCCAGGACATAGCTGTGAGGCACAGCCCCACATCAGAGCTGGTCCACTTCAGAGCCGGTCCACGTCAGAGCTGGTTCCAATGACCTCTCCATACCTGGATAAAGCTTCTCCTCTCATAGAACTTCAGAACTTTTCCACTTTAGGCTGGACCACATGTATCCTCAGACAGTGGTTTTGCCACCCCAAAGGGACAGCAGCCCACAACTCACCTTGATCATACTAAGAAGAAGAACCAGGGAATAGTAGGAAAGGTCCCAGTGTCACGTTCTTTGCCCGACTTGTCCTCAGGCCTAGTTCTGCATCAACATGGCAGGCCAAGAACATGGGGCAGGTCAACCCCCACAGCTCAGCCCATTTCGACACTCTAGATGTGAGCAGCTCACATCTTCAAGTTTTTACAGGAGAAGTTGGGCAAGTTTTTTAGCCTTAGTTTTCTCACTGTGCAATAGAGGACACTATTAGTGACATATGGCATAAAGCATGATGGAAAATTAGCATTTTTATTATTCATAGGGTTCAAATGTTCTACCAAGGGCAAACAATGCAGTCTGGTGTATGGGCTAGTTAGTCCCAAAGACAGGCTGATGTTCCAGGACTCAACATGGAGACATGCCGCCAACTACCCGGAGTCCAAGAATGCTTTGAGAACGTCCATGCCTTCTTACAGAAGCCACTGTGTCATGCATACCCATGCACCAACAGTATTCTTAGACACTCATCTACTACCAGAAGAAGGTCAGTCATTAGCAAGTGGCCTCCCTCTGAGAACGGCTTTGGGATCCTAATCTATGCATCGTACCACAGTTATGAAGAAATGATCAGTCTCCATGGAACTTATGTGGCAGCTAGAACCATGCCTTCAGTGTTCAAGAAATTTCCTTCCAGAGCAGGCAATATAGAGCAGTTTTTCCTGGTCCTTGTCACTAAAATCAATCCAACAGTAGTGTGTGGGAAGCATCAATTGGGAATGTATTAGCCAGCTTTCCGTTACTGGAACAAAAATCCCAGAGGCGCGTTAAGTGGATAAGGAAAAGAATTTTATTTAGCTCACGGTTTGGAATGCAAATATAAGCTCTGGGGAGGACCCCATGGCAGGCCAGTCAGAGTATATATGAGAGTGAGTGGTCACTCAACCAAAACAGAAGGCTAGAGAGATGGGAGTCCCATAATCCCTTCCCAGGACATGCTTCCAGCTGACCCAACTGCTCCCCTCAAACCTTCCTTGTAAAGGTTTCACTGTCATATTAGACACAAGCTTCCAGAAGATGAGCCATTGAGAGACGAACTCACACCATACCCAACGCAGGGAACAGGAAACTTAGGAAGAGCAATGTGGGGGGGTGAGAATGGCCCAGCAAAGAGAACAAGGGGACATGATGGGAGGAGTCATTTGGGGAAACGATAGTCAGTGTCAAACTGTAATGCTGGGGACAGGGAAAAGGAAGAAGTGGAAGGTGAGTCAGAGGGTTCCAGCCAGGACTTCTGGGAACTGCTATTAACAATTAACAAGAGGAGGGAGATAGCCGTTTCGGCTTGAGCAGACTGCAGATGAGAAGCTACACTGTGGTGCTGGAAAGGGAGCTCGGAATGTGGGTGAAAGCAAGAGACGAGTAGTAGATTTGGGGACATAGAAAGAGGGAAAGACCTGAAGATGTCACCCAGAGGAACTACTGCTCCATCTGGGGCGGGGCAGCAGGGAACATGGAGGCAGGGCTCTGAAAATGTACCCCTGAGAGGGCGATGCTGTGTGAATACTAAGGGGAAGGAGAGAAGGTTGAAGGCCTCATTCGGTGCATACTAGAGAGATAACAAATGAACGGTTGGGTGGAGACAGGTGACACAGAGCCACTGGGACTTGAGGGGACAGTTATGTGTGGTTCTTCAGAGAGTTTGGTTTTGGTGAAATGGCTGTGGTGGAAAGCAGAGGCGTGATGTGGTGAGCATCAACCAGTCAAGACAATATGTCAGCTAGAGCTAGAAGACGCAAGACGGATGATCACAGCTTAAAGCCAATGAGTCCTGAATGTGATTGTTTGCGGACAAGGAGGGGTGCAGAAAGAGATGCTTAGGCGAAGAAAGGATGGATAAAGCCAGCCGAGGGAGTAGAGTGGACAGGACACAGGGCAGGGGGGTAGCCTGTGAGTGACCAGACAGGACACTGGGGACAGGAAAGCCTGTTAGTGGACAGCAGGCAGGACCCTGGACAGTGAGGAGCCTGTCAGTGGAGATTCTGCCACTTATCACTTGAGATGGGGACCAGCAAAGTCAGGAATGTTTCCTGGAGGATGCCCCCCCACCGCCCCAAGGTCTTTTTACTAAGAGTGAGCCCAGGTATAAATTCTCCACTCCTCTCTCCTCCCGCATCTCTCTCACTTTGTCTGTTGTGTGAGTCTGAATCTCTGCTTGCCTGACCGTGTCTGTCTGTCCCTAACCAAAGGCTTTGGCTCTGTATTTACTGAACAATGCAGAAAAAACCAAAGGCGGAAGGGATGGAGACACCTCACAGAAATCTTTAACAATTTCACAAGGGATTAAGTCACTCCAACTGACCCCCCCGCTGACCCAGATAACAAAAACCAAACGAACGAGTGCTACCAAGCCACACCCACACGCTGGCGCCAGCACCCACGTAGACTTCTGTGTTATAAGGTGGATTTTCAATCTATTGTTGCTTTCAACAAAGACAAGGTTGGGTGTTAGCCTTGTTCTCTTAAAGGCAGGTTAAACCAACAGGCTGGGTACACAGTGGGCTAGAAGTCTTAAGTCTCAAGGTGCATTATTAATTTTGGCTTTGAGGTCCAGATTTTAGAGTGTAAGACATATTCCCATCATATCTCCACATCCATCAGTTTACTTTAGGAATAGTGTTTCCTAAAATGTGGTCCATAGGCCACAGAGACCAGAACCTCCTTGGATACCCACTAAAATACAAATTCCCAGATCCCATCCACAAGACTCTCGATGGCCCAAGGGCACTTTTTGTCATAAATTAGTTCTCACTACGCACGAATAACATGAACTTTATACGATGGCATTAACCATTAATTCTAATAGAAACTTATATTTAGGAAATGAGCTGAAATAATGGGAACAAAGCTGACCATGACTTGCAGAGGTAGTCAGTGACCTTATAGCCCTGACACAGCCAAGTTACCCAGCAGTGAGTTAAAAAAGTAAAGAAATATATATATATATATATATATAGTGTTAGCAAGTGAAAAATAGATGTTAGCTTCCTTACTTGCATCAATAACATAATAAAAAAAACCCACAAACCACAACACACAAAATCCTCTGATGGATATTATTTAATGTTTTTATCCAGTGTTAGAAATGGTGCCCACTGTTCTGCAGGGGTATGGATAAACTCTCTCACATTGGTGCATCACACATATGTACTAGCAACATATGGGACAAGCTCAAGGTGAGACTTATTAAGGAAAAATTTACCAGGCCTGGGGAGGTAGCTCAGTCTGTAAAATCACATAAGCGTGAGGACCTGAGTTTAGTTCCCAGCAGCAAGTAGTACACAGCTACGATTCCCACAGGAAGGCAGAGACTCTGGGTTCTTGGAACTTGCTGGCCAGTCAGTCTAGCTGATTCAGCAAGCTCTAGTTTCAGTGAGGAACCCTGGAACCCTGCCGAACAAGATGGAGACGCATCAAGGAAGGAATTTGACATTGACCTTTGAGCCTATCGGCAAGTGCAGGTGCACATACAGAGGCATGCCCACAAAAGGAAAAAAATCATAAACTAAAAACAATGGAGTGCTCCTAACCCTGAGTTCTCACTACTCTAAAGAGGAGGGCAGGCTACAGATGTTCCCCAGGAAAGGGCCCGCCACTGTCCCCATTGCTCCTATTTGCAGGAACATGAAGGTTCTAGATGCCGGGTAGGGCATTGCTAGGAAGGGTTCTTGAGAGATCAGCAGAGAGTTTTCATGAAGTATCTGAGGCCTTGCTGTTGGTCTGAGTTCACTCACTCTCCTCTGACCCATTCTTGCAGGCTTTGAGGTCAGAGAAGGGAGACAACGATTGCCCAAGACACAAAAGAATGATTTCCCTCTGTTTATGAAAATAATGATACAGAGAAACACTCATGATGTAAGACAAGGTTAAAATGATGGACTGGCTAAGTGAGGCTGCACACACACACACACACACACACAACACTTGTACACTCGCACACTGTCTTATTTAGGGTTTCTTTTTCTCTGCGTAGTCCTGGCTGTCCCAGAACTCTCTCTGTAGACCAGGCTGGCCTCGAGCTCACAGAGATCCACCTGCCTCCACCTCCTGTGTATTGGGATTATTGCCCAGCTTAGGTAGGGTTTCTATTGCTGTGAAGAAATGCTGTGACCAAAGCAACTTGGGGAGGAAAGGGTTTGTTTCAGCTTACACTCCCAAGCAACAGCCCGTCACTGAGGGAAGTTGGGCAGGAACAAGAGGCAGGAGCTGATTCGGAGAACGCAGAGAACTGCTGCTTATTTGCTTGCCCCCCATGGCCTCCTCAATCTGCTTTCTTATACAAGCCTAGACCCCCTGTCCACAGTGAGCTAGACCCTCCCACATCCATCAATAGCCAAGAAAACGTCCACAGTCTTGTCTATGGGCCAACCTGATGGAGGCAGTTTGTCAATTCCTTCTTTCCAATATCTTTAGGTTCATGTCAAGTTGACAGAAACAAACCAGCATGTTTATTCACACACACACATATGAAACATAGGAAAATCTTGGGGGAAAAGAACAATGTCTAGACAATAACACTACGAAATTTTTTTAACTATGTTTCCAAAAAGAGTAAAATGATCATGTCTTCTTTTACATGTTTCAGTGAGTGACTTTGTGACTTTGTCCATAAAGATGAAACATATTTTTAGTTATATTTGTCTTCAGGACTTTATATTACTACATAAACATTATAGTTTCTTTAAAAAGATTTATTTATTTATTATGTATGCAGGATTCTGCCTGCCTATATGGCTGCACATCAGAAGAGGGCACCAGATCTCATTATAGATGGTTGTGAGCCACCAT
>LOJH01014689.1:5892-23952 GCA_001685095.1 Ellobius talpinus
GAGAGAGAGAGAGAGAGAGAGAGAGAGAGAGAGAGAGAGAGAGAGACTGACTCTAGGCTTGGTATAGGCTTTTGAGCCCTCAAAGCCCACCACCGTGACACACTTCCTCCGATATTGCCACACCTCCTAATCCTTTCAACAATGCCTCTCGCTGCTGATCAAATCAATTAGCCTATGGGGGGCCATTCTTATTCAAACAACCACATACATATGCTCTCTGCCCCACTAGCCTGTCATGCAAATAGAAACACCAGCTTTGTGAAGGCCTACATATCAGGGTGTTTGTCCCATTGTTCTCCATCCTAACAGAGAGCTGGGGGAGGGTGACTGCTCATCAAACAGGAACAGTGGCTGACTAAATGTAATATACTATAAACATCTGTACAGCTGCTCAGAAGAAGGCATCGGAGCTGGAGACATTGACTCGAGCAGGGTTCTGAAGCATGTTATGCTAGTACAATTCAAGATGGGTAGTGTAAGTGCAGGATTTATATGATCCTGTGATCAAAAGAATATGCCAGGTCTGGATAGAACCAGGAACAGAGGGTAATCTTAAGGACCACATCATTGTTGAAGGCCTTTTGAAGATGAGGGCAGCAGTAGAAGGGTGGTCAGAAAGGGGATCCCTCATCAAAGGGAAAAGAGCCCATTAAAAAGCACGGATACAATACATGCATACATTTCTGTAAGTTCTGTATATGTGTGCACTTAAAAAGGACTTTTGTTTTTAAAAATAATAAATATAAAGTGAGAAGTACCCATATACACTCTGACCCAAATATCCAGGCAGCATCTGGCTACTCTAGATCACCCAATGATTGTGAAGGGCTGTGTAGGCTTCAGATGCAATCAGGCCATTCTGAATGCAGAGAAAGCAGCAGCTCGTGGGAACACGTCTGTGGATTCTGTGAGAGAACCTGAGCCTCCACGTGGCTGCCTTCCAGAAGGACCAGTCCGTGTGAGAGAACGTTCCCACGTGTTGTGCCAAAAGGGTCACAGACCGTGCCCCAAGTGCAGGTCCCATGGACGAACTCGATCTGAGTTGCACGACTCTCTAGAAACTTGGAATTTTCATTAGCTCACACCGTCCCAGGTTTCCACAAAATTCAGAATCAGCAATTTCACACACTCCACCTGAAACACCACACTTATAGTATGATTTTAGGAGGCCGTGTGCACTTGTTTATGCGGTCAAAAAGCTAGCCTTGAACTGTGAGTGTTGTACCAAACCTTCTGTGTCCTGGGTCCTTCGGAGCTTGGCCACCTCACTCCTGGTGGCTCCGTCTGCTTCCTGTACTACCGGCCCTGGCCTGTAGCCTTTGCCTCTGCCACCTGCAGTCTCCATCTGCAGTACTTTGCAAGGTGACCTGGTCATTGACCTACCCAAAGCCTCCTCAGTGTTCTCAGCTGGGAAATGGAAGCCTGTGCTCTGCTCTCCTGAGACTTCATTTATGAAACCACTGAGATCACGCATTAGCCCAACTTGCTCATCTTCAGGGGATTCTTGTTTACCACCCAATTTCAGAAAATGGAGGTCAGGTTCTTCCCCTAGCCGCTAATGACTCACTTAACTGGGAGCAGAGAACCATTAGGCAGCCGAGCTCTCAGAATGCTCATCTACTTTGCACAAGCATCATCGGTTCACGCCCAACTGAATGCTAATAGCATCCAAAGGAGTTTTCTAGATTTCAGCTTTAACGCAGACATAACTAGAGAGTGTGGTCTCCGGCACATAGCCAAGAAACCTGGAACACATCACTAAAAACCATAGTAAGCTTTAGAGATGTACAGAAACTAGTTCACTTGTCTGTATTTACGCGACTTGTTTCTCTTCCCCCACAGCAGATGGCACAGCATCTTGCCTACAGTAGGCCTACAATCTCAATTTAGACAGTAGGTGGATGGGTCAAAGACATTAGCAGGGACAGTTTGAGATTGAGTCTCAGTTCACAGCTACTGCCACAAGAGGGCAGTCTAGTTAAACAGAAAAGCTGAGAATCAAGTATTCATTGTTGATGCAAACAAAAACATTCAGTTCTGAAATGGGATTCTTTTCACTTTTTTGTGAGTAAACGTATCTTTGAGCAAATTCTGGCCTGGCGAGGTCATGGGAATGGTTGATTAATGAAAGCCCAAGGGGTAATCAAGAATCTTCTGTTACATCGTAAATCTGGCTGCCCCAGACCCAGTGACTCCTTTGGGCCAACAGAAGGAACTGTGGAATCAACATGGAATAGGCTCACCTGGGGTTGACAGATAAGCAATGGGCAATTTTGTTTTACTGTGTGTCCTTGATATTGCCTTAAGCAGCGTCAAGGAGTGGGGATTCGAGTTTAAAAGGCATTGTGTAAACACCACCAGATTCCAGACTTTAAAAAGCCTGGGGTAGGGAAGAGCAGAATGGGTACTGGGGGTCCATCCCAAGTTCCAGGTTCAGTTCAGAGAGAGAAGATGGTTGCTCCATCTAGAAGAGGAGATGGGGGGATGCTAGGGAGCCGGAGCTGTACGAGACATATTTACCCCACAGAACTTTGAATGTGGGGAAGAAACATCTGGAGGAAAGGGAGAGGAACGAGGGACGACTCCATTCTGAGTAGATGGCTGAAAATGTGTTTTGGTAGGGAAAAGCCACAATCTGGCTTTGTAAAAGTCAATCTGAGGAGATGTCCTTGCAGAAGTGGCATAAACAATTGACTTGATGCCAGGGGATTTAGAATCCTGAGACCTGGGGGCAGCTTTCTAAAGCCCCGTGAGGTCTTAATGATCTGTGCTAGGACTCGGGCTTGAACTTGGCTATTGTAGGTCTGCTTTCCCCCTGGGAAAGAGCTATTTCTTATTGTAGTAATTGGGCTAGAAACTTAGGAGCCGCACAGCGACTGTAAGTAGCTCTGCTGGTTCTTCTTGCTGCTCCATCGTCTTTATGGCCACAGCTCAGTCACAGCCGCAGGACTAAGTCTTGCTCCAAACTGCAGGGGAAGCCCTGCAGAACTTGAAGCATGGCTGGTGCCATTGTCCAGGTTTTAGTGATTTGTGTTAAAATTCTTTTAACAACCCTCATTATTAATTACAGTGCTTATCCTGGCTGCTCAGCCGGAAGCCTCGCCTCAAGTGCCCTAGCACATTGTCCTGTGGAAAGAGTCATGAGCACCTTAACACATCCTAAAGCTTTATTGTAGGTGGAATATGAAAGGCTAGGAGGAACTCCTCACAGACAGATCATCTGGTCACCTTCAAGGCCATCTGTGGTGGTCACTTTGACTTGGGTACCTTGCTAAAGTGTGTATGACCCTTTCCTAAGGACTACCTGCTCCAGTGCAGGAAAGAGTCAGCATATTGTTAATTCATTAGCCTATTAGTTGCAGGTTAGGTTTCTGGAGGCCTGCCCAAGGGAAAGGTTAGAGAACCTGAAGGTGCCGAGAGAGTGTGTTGCAAGGGAGACAGAGGCATGGTGACACTTGGCAACAGCAGGGCTGGGGACCCATCATCCACATTCCACGGGGCTTCCTTTGTTATCCCTCTAAGTCTGGGTTGGCCCAGTCTGAGCATTAACTTAGAGACGCTGTCATTTGTCTTTTGCAGAGCGGGGCTCAACAAATAGAAGCAACTAATTTACTATCATTGCCACTTTTACAACCAAATTGTTCCAGTTTCCAGTGAATGGACTTTTGAAAATTCTGTCTCCTCTCTCTGTAGAAACAAGACAAAGAGAGTTTTTCATTTCTACTTTTGCACCCCACTTATGAGAGCACCCTTTCCCACATAACCCACAAACCCACAATAATAGACAAGGGGCATGGTCACCGATCTGTAATTCGATGGCACTTTTGTGTGTTTGTAAAGCAAACTTAGCCTGTGGACTCTAGAGTTACCTCAGTTAAGGAACCAGCTGGTAGAATGCTCAGAACGTCCACTCGAGTTACTAATACTTGTGTCTCATGCTCCCCCTGTATTGCCTTCCAGAGCTGGATTTCCATGGTAATGACCTTATTATGTATATTTGTTACTTTATGCCTGTCCCTTTTGAATGATGTTCCCTTTTTCGCTCGTGTATAAGTATCACCCTCATCTGTCGTATTTTATACAGTTTGGAGGTTTCTATAATTCACTTTGTTTCTCTGCCATTAGACATGCAGGTACCTTTTAGGATTTTGCTAGAGGGTGCTATGTAGTAATAGACCTATTGATTGATTGATTGATTTTTTACAGAGAATGACTTACTATGCTATATTTTCAGACATAGGTAGAAACACTCACTTGAATGTAGCATACTAATTACATAGGACACAGAAAAAAAATCCTGTTGTTGTATAAAGAAAAATTCTCTCCTGACTACGTCATTGCCCAGGGGAGGAGCTTCTCATTTCAACTCACAGTACTTTAGTCTCCTCACATGCAAAGATGGGGACCCAGCACACGGGCTCTGTGTAGTATTTACGAGCTAGGGCATTTCTTCAGCTGACAGAAATAAATGGTGAAATCATTTGGCTTTTGTGGAGTTTAATGATAGTACAGAAACATCACCTTCTGACAGACCTCCTGTAATAGAATCCAGCTTCTTCTTTGCAAGCTCTTGAAAACTGTAAAAAGTCCTGGAAGCAGTTGCTTTCACAAAATGAGACCATCTGCAGCCTGTCATATACCTGAGATGGGAACCCAGGCTTTGGACTTGGCAGTTACTCTACTGGGGAAGCTGACATAGTGCTCACTCATGACTTGTCTTCTTTCTGGTCCTCCAAGACATGTGTGTGGACACAAGTTGGCCAAATGCCACCCTTAAGGAAAAGAGTTAATTGGTAGATGATAGCTAAGCATAGTCTAACCTTGCTCTGGCTAACTTAAGCCAGTGTAGGAAAGAGCCACCAACACAGTCTCCTTGCAGAGGACTCCGCCACATTGATTTGGATTGAGGATGACTTTGTCTTTTATGAAACAGTGACCGTATCTCTTCCTGTCGGTCAGGTTTCCAGATGCATTTGTGACCTTCAGTTCCTTCCGGAGCAGGTTCCCTGAAGTGTCTGGGTACTGTTACTGTTCCGACAGCCAGGGGCGGGAGCTGGCCGAGACAGGTAACCAGTTACACTTCTGGCAATGGGAAGGGATGGACTGCAATTCTTGGACTCTAGTGCACAAGGCAGAAATAGCACTGGCTTTCCGCATCCTTGGTAGGTTGCTATGGGTGAGGAAGAGGACACAGCCTTAGCTAGCTTTCATCTGTGATACTCTGCCGAAGTTTCTGCTTGCTCGTATGGGTGCCATTGCAGGCTGAAAGAGGTGCCCACTTCTCTGTGTGGCAAGTGGAGGACAGGGCAGATTATCAGCCTCATTCCCTAGTTACACTCCTCTGTGCTGTCAAACACCTGCACAGCTGCACACAGCAGACCTGACTTTGTGAACTCTTAGAGTATTATTCCAGGTATGTCCAAACTACGGCCCAGGGGCTGCATCAGGCTTCATATGGCCAAGGATAACTACAGATGTGGCCCAATGAAAATCACAAACATACTCAAAATGCTGCCACTATTTTCATTGTTATTTTGTCATTTTGTTGCCTGGTTTTCGAGGATGCACTTTGTAGGTAATGAGAACTTACAGAGTCTAAAGGATGGACATGTCCAGACCCACTGCATAAGGCTGCTGGTGTAGACTATGACTGTTTGACATTGGTCAGCTCAGTCATATTCGAGCTTGCTTTCCCGAGGAGCCTGTCCCTGAAATGCTGTCTGAATTTGCTCAGGTTTGGAGCTGTTACTGGATGAAATTTACGACACCATTTTTGCTGGCCTAGACCGAGCTTCCACTTTCACTCAAAGCACCATGTACCGGATATTGCAGAGACGCTTTCTGGCCATTCAATTAGTCATCTCTGGCAGATTTCGATGTAAGTAACTAGCTAGTAACAGCCGTGTACCTCTGCTGTGGAGCCACTGGGCCTTGGGTCCCTTCCATCTAAACCGAAGTTTAGAACTATAACTTGGAGGCAGCAAACATCCAAGCAGGCTCAGACCTTACCCATACATGTTGTTGTGTGGTCTCTTCTAGGCCCCAGCAAGTGTGAAGTAGAGCGGTTTGCTGCCACCAGCTTTGGCCACCCATACATCCCAAGATGCCAGAGAAACGGGGGCTACCAAGCAGTACAGTGCCAGACAGGAGGGCTGTGTTGGTGTGTGAATGCCCAGGGGAGAGAGATCCCTGGCACTCAGCAGCAAGGGCGGTCACCATCTTGTGGTAAGTTTCCTCTTAGGGCGAATGTTCTGCTCTGCGCAGAGCCTGTTACCGTCACTGTTTCTTTGCACCGGTCTCTCAGGAGCTCACTAACCAACTGCTAAATCAATGTCCCCCAGAGGTGTATCAAACTGTATGTAACTGAAGTCAGTCTGCTGCTATTAACTTACAGTGGATTTATTGTCTTGTGTCAGACACAGTTATGTGTCATAAGACCTAACACACCAGGGGACTCATAGGTAACCAAAAAAGAAAAGAGAACTATGTTCATGTGCCGTGGGAGGAGTGTATAGAGGCAGCTGACGGAGCACCAAGGGGCAGTTTAATTCTGATTAAAAGCACTGAGGAAGGCTTCATGGACGAGGGACAGTTGCTCAGAGTGTCTGTAGCGAAGGCACTTTCTATATGTTCTCAATCTACAAAGAGGGCAGAGCGACACTGTTGGAGTATGGAGCACACTTTGTGACTCTGGGGAAGGCAGGAGGGAATGAGACTCTGCAGCCAGCCCTTCACCTAACCAAGGCTTGGGCTTCATGCTGGAGGGAAGAGAGGCTGGTGTGAGGCTCATCTTGGGAAGGTCTGGTGGGCTGTGTGTGTGGACTATATGCCTTCAAGCAGTGTTAGGGGAGCCATCTGGTTAAGAGTGCTTGCTGCCTGCTCTTCCAAAGGTCCTGAGTTCAACTCCCAGCACCCTCATGGTGGCTCACAACCATCTGTAATGAGATCTGGTGGCCTCTTGAGGAAGAGACCTGGTTAGTTGTCCTCATCAACTTAGACCATGAAACTCAATATGGACAAGTTCAACAGAACTGCTATATATGGGCTGCCCATGCATGCTTCAGTATTGCCAGGGCAGAAATTTCATTTCACTTTCAATTTCAGTGTTAGGGGAGCAGGTAGAAGAAGCCCTGGACCCAAGATAAGGCAGACAATTAGAAGGTCACCTCAATGTCCTTAGGAAAGATAGAGGTGAGGTCAGGACTTCTTAAGGCTAAGTAACACAAAGTAACACAAACTATAAGTCCCTTACAACAATCACAGCTCACCCAGTAGCTTGCAGGTCTGGAGTTTGAAATGTCGGTGGGACAAGAGTCTATTCTTCTGCAGGCTCCATTAGGAGCCTCTCTTGACTCCCAGCTCTGGCAGAGGCCACCCTTATCTCAGGCAAAGACACTCGCAGTGACATTTCTGCTAAAGTAGCACATTCTGTGGTTCTGAGAGGAAAGATGCATCTTGAAGGGATGTCATTCTACCCAGTGTGCTAAGGCAGAAGGCGGGCAGGTGCAAACCTTAGCATTGTTGTGGGGCATCTCAGTAAGGCCCCAAGGATGGGAACAGTGTGACTAAGGGGGAGGGGAGAAATCCAGGATCACAAGGCCTTCCAAGGGGGGTTAAGCTGTGAAACAGTGAAGAAAGAACTCAAGACTCATGGTTTCTACTTAGATATTAATGTTGATTCAACAAGTCCCATCAAGTCCTTCAACTTCTTCCTTTGACACTTTAGACATTCTTTGTATCGTTTGGTGAGTGTGCAGATGTCATAAAAGAAACGTTTAGGCCAGGTGGTGGTGACACACACCTTTAATCTCAGCACTCGGGAAGCAGAGGAGAGGCAGGCAGATATCTGTGAGTTCGAAGCCAGCCTGGTCTACAGTGCAAGTTCCAGGACAGGCTCCAAAGCTACACAGAGAAACCCTGCCTTGAAAAACAAAAAGAACAACAAAAGAGAAATGTTTAAAGCCTTGCCTTGGAATTATTTATTACCATCACCCAGTTGCATGAAAACCTAGGAAATATTGGGCCTATTGGAAATATTGCAGTCATCGGGTAAAAATGAAGAACCATAGCTTTCCAAGTTAAAGCAGGAACTCTGTTGAATGCATCGGTGGGTCTTGGACTTTCACTCTTTCTCACTGTCTTTAGTAGCAGTACTTAACAAATGTATGGAGGGGTTGAGCTCTCAGTGTAGAAGGGGAAGTGAAGCCAGGCACACACTTCCTCCAAGTCTCCTGTGACGTTAGTTACAGGACACCGTGGCCTCACCGAGGGATCTGCTCAGTTTTGTAGGTTGCCAGCATGCATGCATGCATGCACGCACGCATATATACACATGTGTGCCCGTGTGCATACACACACACACATACACACATACACACATACCCCTACATGAGCTACATGTTCCAGTTCTTTTTTTGTTGCCTGGTGACGATGGGAAATTGGCCGCCTTCCTTCTTGGCATCTGAGTGAATTACAAGGAAAGAATTACTTCTACAAGTTGAGAGTGGAGTGGTGGTTTAGAAGGTTCCCTGAGATCTGTGGATTTATGGAGGAGAATGGAGTTTGCTTATGTCCCCTTATGCGAGAAGAGCCAGATGCTGTCTGAGTTCTGTTTGTCCCTCCCATGGGCACTTTCGCAGACTGTCCTGGCTATGCATGGGGTTGACTGAGTCAATCACCTTCTTTATTAGTAATTTCACAGAAAGATCCAAAAGCCCAAGGGCTGTGTGTACTAAGTGTGCTTTTTCAGTTAGCATTTCAGTATTACAATATAGAAAATAAGACAATAATGAAATATGCTGTGTTTTTAATATTACATATCACCCTACAACAAGGTACTTCTGTGAAGCACTGCAGGCATTGTTGGCAGAGGTCTCATTCTGAAAGAGACTATAAACTGGATAAGCCACACCCAGGAGGAATTAGAGTCTCAGAAAGACTGTATGGTGAGGCATTAAAAGTCCATTGAGAATTCCAGCGAGAGAAAGCTGGGAAGCAGCGGCTTAGCAGCACAAATAGGACTTTGTTAGCAAACGGGGCTCCTAAGGCTGCCAGAATCAATAGCTATGAAGTGGGTGCCTTGAGCAGCAGAAATCTGTTCTCTCATAGTTTTCGCACTGGAATTCAGAAGTCAAGGTGTGGGCAGGGCTATCCATATCCCTTTAGAATCAGATAATTGGTGATTTCTGGTGTTCCTTGGCTTCATGGCTGCATCTATCACTCCAGTCTGTGGGTCTCAACCCTCACAGGGCCTCTTTCCCATGTCTCTTTTTATAGGCACAACAACCATTGGATTCCTAGCCCACCCTAGTCTAGATGACTTAATTACAGCTACCAAAAGTGCTTTCAATTCACAGTCAGGGACCCCATATAGACAAAAATGTTTTCAAGGGACATTATTCAGACCAATGCAAGTGTGGCCAGGTTTTCAGAAAAATGGGCTGGCATCTCATAGAGTTGCTGTAGAAAACCATCGGTCTGGTGAGAGGTGTCTGAGTGGTTATGAAGACAGGAATAGTCATGCTCAAAATTAGCCCTATGGAGGCCACTCAAGGGAGAAGGGAAGGCATAAGTGGATACAGAAAAGAAAATGGTCCGCAAGGCAGAATGAGCTTTTGGTATCTTACCAGCAGAGGCATGGGGGCATGGTGGAGGGAGGGTTCTTGGGACCACTTGCTCTGATAACTATGTTCTTCATTGTTTCACTTAGCTGAAGATCAGTCTTGTGCCTCAGAAAGGCAGCAAGCCTTGTCTAGGCTCTACTTTGGAACCCCAGGCTACATCAGCCAGCAGGACCTGTTGTCTTCCGAGGACAGGCAGGCCCCTGGAAGTGGTACCACGTTGGCTGCATCCTGCCCGCCTACAGTCAAGGAACTCTTTGTTGACTCTGGGCTTCTCCGCTCTATGGCTGTGGGGCAATACCAACAGCTCTCTGCACCAGGAAGTCTACTTAGAGAAGCCATCAGAGCAATTTTCCCCTCCCGAGAGCTGGCTGGACTTGCCCTTGAGTTTACCACCAACCCTAAGCGGCTCCAGCAAAACCTCTTTGGAGGGACATTTTTGGTGAATGCTGCCCAATTTAACTTGTCAGGAGCCCTTGGTACAAGAGGCACGTTTAACTTCAGTCAGTTTTCCCAGCAGCTTGGTCTCCCAGGCTTCCAAGTTGGAGACAGAGCAACTGATCTAGCCAAACTGCTCCCTGTGGGATTGGACTCGAATTCTAACCCAGACACTCTCCGTGTCTCTGACAAGACAGTTGCTGTGAATAAACCAGTTGTGGGTACCTTTGGCTTCAAAGTCAACCTACAAGATAACCAAAATGCTTTAAAATTCCTTGCTTCTCTCCTGGAGCTTCCAGAGTTCCTTACCTTCTTGCAACGTGCTGTTTCTGTGCCTGAAGATGTAGCGAGGGACTTAGGAGATGTGATGGAAATGGCGCTCAGTGCTCAGACTTGCAGATGGACGCCTGGAAGGCTCTTTGTCCCATCATGCACTGCTGGAGGAAGCTATGAGGATATCCAGTGCTATGCTGGAGAATGCTGGTGTGTGGATTCCCAAGGCAAAGAACTCGATGGCTCAAGAGTCAGAGGTGGACGCCCCAGGTGCCCCACTGAGTGTGAGAAGCAGCGAGCTCAGCTGCAAAGCCTTGCAAGCAGTCAGCCAGCTGGCTCCAGCTTCTTTGTCCCTTCATGTACGAGTGAGGGGTATTTCCTGCCTGTCCAGTGCTTCAACTCAGAATGTTACTGTGTTGATGCTGAAGGTCAGGCTATTCCTGGTACTCAAAGTACAATTGGTGAACCCAAGCAATGTAAGTCTGTTGGATATTTAATTAACAAATTCTTGAGTCTCTATTTAGACCAGAACCTAATACATTTGTAAGAAACTGAGTTTGCTCATGACTAAGGAGTAAACTTCAGTCAATAGACTAATTAGTTGCTTTAGCTAAGCATTATCCATGGAGACCTAGACAATATTAGTCAGTCTAATGAGCTAATAGAGATTTTTGCTTGTTATTAAGAAAGTGCGCATACATGGGCTGGGAAGATGGCTTAACCATAAAGTGCTTGCTGCACAGGCATATGGGTCTGCATTTGCAGCCACTTAAAATCATGCTGAGCAATGCACATTTGTAACCCCAGTGCTGTGGGCAGGGGGGGAGGTGGGAGTAAGTGGACCGGGGACTGGAGCTCACTGGCCAGCCAGTCTACCTAAATCAGAAAGCTTCAGGTTCAGTGAGAGATTGTGTATACAAAAGTAAGATAGAGAGTGATTGGGGATGACACCTGACATCAGCCCCTGGCCTACAATATTCACAAATGTGCTTAAACACATACACACATAAACACATAAAACCCATACGATAGGACGTGTCATATACATTTCTGTGGCTCCCATCAGATCAGTAGGTGGGCTAGTCACCAGGTTGGATGTTACTCATGAACTTAGGACAATTGTGGTTTCTGTGACTAACCATTAAGAAGGCACCTTGATCCTTCTGGATTATTCAATTTATTAAATATCTACCCATATTATTCTTCTCCAGGTCCCAGTGTCTGCCAGTTACAGGCTGAACAAGCTTTCCTTGGAGCGGTGCAGGTCCTGCTCTCCAACTTCAGCATGTTGTCCTCCCCGTCCAGTGTTTATATCCCTCAGTGCAGCGCCAGTGGGCAGTGGAGGCGTGTGCAGTGCGATGGACCCCCTGAACAGATCTTTGAGTGGTATGAACGATGGGACACACGGAACAGTGATGGTCAGGAAATGACCCCAGCCACAGTGCTGATGAAGATCGTGAGCTCTGCAGGAGCAGCTTCCAGAAACTTCAGTCTCTTTCTTCAAAGTCTCTATGAGGCTGGCCAGCAAAGCATCTTCCCAGTGCTGGCACAGTACCCTTCCCTTCAAGATGTCCCACAGTTAGTGCTGGAGGGAGTCCCCACTCAGCCTGAGGAGAACATTCTCCTGGATCCATACGTCTTTTGGCAGATCCTAAATGGCCAGCTCAGCCACTACCCAGGGCCCTACACAGACTTTAGCATGCCTTTGGAACACCTCAATCTCCGGAGCTGCTGGTGTGTGGATGAGATTGGTCAGGAGCTGGATGGGACTCGGAACGAGCCAGGCAAGAGCCCAACATGTGAGTTAACTCATGTAGAGAGCCAATTTCATATTTGCTTTGAAAAGACTTTCTGGTGGGAAAGCCTCCGTAGGAGCGGGTCACTTCTGGGAACTGTGGCAGCACTTATATGCCCATTCATCCTCCAGTCTGTATATTTGTACACCCAAGCAGCCATCTACCCACCTTCCGATATCTGTCCATCTAGGTGGTCCAGATAGATCAATGTTCATAGGATGAGATTCTCTGGCAATTCTGAATCAACTGTTTAGTGAGGAACTTGCTCAAGTCATATGATGTCTGCAGGCCTCGGTTTCTCATCTACATTATGGTTTCCAGGTTAATTGTCAATTAGGCACCACCTGGAATTATATTGGAAGAAAATCTCAATTGAGGAAATGCGTAGTTCATATTGGCCAGTGGATATGTCTTTGGGGTATTTTCTTGATTGTTAATTGATTTAGTAGGGCCTAGCCAACTATAGGCAATACTGTTCCTTAGGTAGATGGTACTAAACTATATTAAAAAGCTAGCTAAGCATAAGTTACTTGCCAGGCACCAAGCAAAACTCTCCATGGCTCCTGTTGCATTTCTTTGGCTGTGAAAGAAGTTCTTTGGTCAGAAGTAATACTGCATGAAATATCAGGACTACTTTCATGTTCCTGTTGAGTTTCTGTTTCAACTTCCCTCAGTAATGGGCTGTGGCCAGAATTGTGAGCCAAATAAATCCTTCCCTATATTGTTCTTTGGTGAGGACAGTACAGCAACAGAAATGAAACTTGGATGCCTGGGAGCAAGCATCTTCTTAGACTAGTACCCAGATTCAATCAGATCCTGCGAATGTACTTAGCACAAGCCTGGCCTGGTGTGAGCAATGTATCCCTAATCTCCTTCAGGTTCCTCCATGAATGCTGAGCGAATGGCTGAGGAGACAAAGCAAAGGGAGCTGGGCTTGGTGACTAAATCTACCTGTGATTCTTTTCATTGCCCTAGGTCCTGGCCCCTGTGAGGAAATAAAACTTCGTGCTTTGAAGTTCATTAAGGAAACAGAAGAGATTGTCTCCGCCTCCAATGGTTCTTCATTTCCTCTGGGAGAGAGTTTTTTAGTAGCCAAGGGAATCCAGCTGACCAGTGAGGAGCTTGGCCTTCCTCCTCTCTACCCATTCCGGGAGGCTTTCTCTGAGAAGTTTCTACGTGGGAGTGAATACGCCATTCGTTTGGCTGCTCAGTCCAGTGAGTGTTGGGTTGACGGTTCTCACTCCATTTCTTTTGGGGAAGCAAGAGCTTGCATCTGACTCTCCTGGACTTGACTTGGGCTGCCAGGCTCCAGGAAAGGCAGAGTGGCTCTGTGACCCTAGGCAAAGCTTTTCCTAAAGGATCCATGATCCTCCGGCAGAGCCCCTGTGGGGCTTTACATTGTGTACTTCAGATGGTACCTGCAGTCCTCATAAAACCATAGTTCTGTTGTTAAAAGGCTCTGTGTGCTCTCAAGCCTTGACCTGTCTTAAAGTTGTCTTTCATCTCCAAGGCTAATGGGAGGGAGAAAGGACATGAGCCTCTTTATCCAGGACCCATTGCTGAGAGCAGGTGCCAAAGACTGTGTCATCTCTGAATATAACAAAGGAACACAGTCCTCTGACCTAGCAAACAGTCACACAGTGCTTAAATTTAGCCCATGACCAGGCATTTGAATGACAAGTACATGATTGGGTCATTGTGTTAATTCTGTTCATATTTCAGAACAAAGGTATAATATCACTTACGATTCTTAACACAAAGAAGCTGAGTCCTGATTTAGTCACTTGCCTGGGTTCAGCCATCTGGTAACTACGGAAGCTGGACCAGGAAGACCAGCAGTCTAGCCCATGCCATTAGTGTCCTGTGCTCTGCCCAGCTGAACAAGGAGCAGCTGGAGTCAATGCTGAGACCTGGTCCAGCTGAGAGCCAGGGTCCTTCCTCTGCCTACAGCCTGCTCTGGTGAGAGGCTCTGATCTCACTGAATTTCCACTGACACCACATCACCAGAACCTGAGCTCTGGCTCTCCTTGAGCCTTATCTGAGTTCCTCTCCTTTCTCAGCGGGGTTCTGGGCTGTCCACCTTCTGGACAACATTTTATGTGACATAAATCAGAGAGCATACCCTGCAACAAGCTGGAGTCTCCCTGTCTTCCTCTCATGACACCTGATGCTGGCTTGGGAGTGCTGTCTTTTTCTAACCCCTGAGAAGGATCTCACAGATCAGTCTGTTTGCTGCTTCCTCCCCTCTCCCTACCAGACAACTGTTCAAAGCACCAAGCCTTGCTCACCTTCCTCTACACCCATGGCCCACTCATCACTCACCTTGCTGCTCTTTTTTCTCTGCCCAGGGCCCACCTTTCTCACTTCCTCAGAAACCTGGGAGCATCTGCTTTTCACAGGAAAGCAGTTATTTTAAATCCTGTGCCCGGATGGACTCTGATGCTCTGTGGGGAGAAGTGGTTCTGGCAGCCCTGTAGCTTGGGCCACTTTGATCAGCACAGAAGGCAGGGGAGCTGCTGACACATAATGTGTCACTGTGTGGCAGGGTGACATTTGTAAAAAGGGTAGAGGCCAGACAGGGGAAAAGGATGGGAGAGAAACATAGCTCTGTAAAGGGTGACAGGAACCTAGGGTAAGGATGTGGTAGATCCAGGCCTGGTGACCATGAGCTCCAGCCATTACATCCCTCTCTTTGCCCTTTTTTCATGCATGTATACACGGCAGGATTTACTTCAATCTCCCCCCTCACCATCCCTTCCCTTTCTTTCCTCCATTTGTCCCATTTTTGCTAGTCTTATATATGCTAGGGCCTTAGATGTGCTAAGTAATTAGTCTTCCACTGAGCCACATCCCCAGTTCTTTTCTAAAAAAAAAATTGAGACAGCATCTCACTAAGTTTCATAGACTAGACTTGACCCTGTAGCTCTGGCTGGTCTCCAACTTGAGATCCTCTTGCCTCTGCTTCCTGAGTAGCTGGGATTACATCATGCCTAGATCAGTTATCTCTTGGGTGTACATTATGAGCCAGGTTCTGTTCTTTGTGTAAAAGAAGCATGGACCTCTGTACCAAGGATTCTAAATGTAAGCCCAGTAGAGGAACCCATACACAAACTCGATCAGTACATGTCTAATGTGTTGCATGGCAGTGAGTGCTGAGCAGAGGAGCCATGCAGAGGAAGGAGAGCTGTGGTTGACATACCACATGTATGTCAAACACATGTGGTCAAACCCTTCCTTCCATGTCCTGTTGTGAGACCGTGGTTAAGTAGTTATCTGTCTACCTCAGTTTTGCCATTGGTCAGATGATATGCTAATATCTCAAAGGGCCATGGAAATGGTTCAGCTAATTCTTTCTAGGCATGCCCAACATGCATCCCTGTGGGCTACATGTGTCTCAGGTAACTAAACCTTAAGCTTACTCAGAGCACTATGGGACACATATGTGATTTTGTCTTTGTAACTCAACTGTGTGGTTCTTGAGACTGAACTTTGTAGATGACAATGTCATGGCCATGCCAAAACATTGGCACACACCTGGTATAGAACATACCTTTCGATGTCCATGTGTTGTGGGATATTTGTACACTGTGTGATTTTTGTGATTGTTGTGATTGGTATAATAAAAAGCAGAATGGCCAATACCTAGGCAGGAAGGATAGGTGAGACTTCAGGGCAGAGAGAAGTAGGAGGAGGAATCTGGGGGGGTGGGCAGGGACATGGAGAGGAAACAGGAAGCACAAGATGGAAGAAAAGTAACACCACATGATAGAAAACAGATTAATATAAATGGGTTAATTTAAGTTATAAGAGCTAGTTAGGAACAAGCCCTAAGCTACAGGCCAAGATTTCATAATTAATAAAAAGAGTCTCTGGATTGTTTTTCTTTTGTTTTGGTTGTTGTTTTTTGTATGTGTGTGAGTTAGCAGCCCAAAGAAAAATCTTACTATACCCATGACTCTTCTCTAGAGTCAAGTGCATGCCATGCCACGAAGCCACCCACCAGCTTCACCACTCTCTATGAGGTTACTACACAGACTTGTAGAGAGTCCTCCCAATACAGTCTGGGAGATCTGTGGAGTGTCTACTGGCTGTCCAAAAATCTAAGTGAAATTTATGGTTCCTCAGGTTGTAAGAAGGCTGTCTTATATGTGAGCAAGGGTGTGTTCAGGAGTGTGCGTGGTGTATCTCAGGACAGAGCCCACAAGGCAGCTGTCATACTCTGTGTTTTTCTTTCTGCATCTCTAGCATTGAATTTCTACCAGCGTCTCCGTGCTTCCCAGGGGGAGTCCGATGCAGCTACCAGTCTTCTGTGGTCCGGGCCCTATGTACCACAGTGTGATAGTCTTGGAGGCTGGGAGCCTGTGCAGTGTCATGCTGGGACCGGTAAGGAGACTTAGAGAGGACGAGTGAATATTTAGAGGAAAGAGTCACACAACGGGAGGCAAGTGGTCCAGATTATTGGCCCCTCTTTAGCAACTAGGGCCAAACCCTTAGCATCTCCACTATCAGCTGTCTCCCAGGTGTAAGGGAAGCAGGGACCTCCAGTCAGTGTGGGTTTGAACTGCTCATTGGCTCGGAATGTTGGATGCTAAGTCTTGTGACTGTGGACAGTGTCAGGAGGGGAGCCTAGGCCATGCAGGCTACTTTACTGGTGTTGCTATGAAGGCAAAAGAGAGAAGTTCTTCACTGGGCACTTGGGAGAGTTCCCAGCATACTTCTGGAGCTTATGGGCTATGTTTTTTTTTTTCCAGGACAGTGCTGGTGTGTGGATGGGCGGGGAGAGTTCATCCCAGCCTCACTGACTACACGCTCCTCACAGATGCCCCAGTGTAAGTAAAGTCTATGAGATTCTTTAATCTGGCCTCTATAATGGCCTCTATGTTGCTGGAGCCAGCTTGGTCATACAACTGAACGGGACTCTAGGGTCTAGCCCTGCAGAGCTGTCTCTGAGAATACCCTAGACACATTTTCCTACGTCCCCAGGTCTGGGGCTCATGTTGACTTTGGGTCATCCTTGTTGGTTCTCTCATTGGAGGTGTACCCGGGAGAGCAAAGAATGGTGACAGGGTTTGACTTTGATCCCTGGGCCTTGGCTCCTGGGCAGCTCCAGCTACTATGGTCATGTCACTGCCTCACATATGTTTCTGCAGCCCACGGAGGGTCACCCCTGAGGCATCAATAGCCCACTTGACCCCTCAAAGCCACCAATAAACCCCACGTGTGTTTCTGCCCCTGAACTTCAGCCTGCTTATCCTGAGGTTCTAGCTTTGTGGAACACATATCTACTGGTCTGAAGTCTGGGATTATCTGGTGATACCCACCCCCCACCCCCCTTAGCTCTATAGCCCTTTTTTTTCACAGCTTCTCTCTCCCACAGGCCCCACAACCTGTGAGCTATCCAGAGCCAATGGGTTGCTTTCTGCATGGAAGCAGGCTGGACCCCAAAGAAACCCAGGTCCAGGAGATCTGTTCACCCCCACCTGCCTACAGGTGAGCTTCTGTGGACTCAGGAAGGATACAAGGAAGGAAGGTTCACTGACACTGGCTTCCTCTGACTAAAAGTGCATTTTCTAGATTTCTAGTTCATTCTCTTTCATATAAAACTCACAGGGAGTCACAGGTGTCCTGGTCCTTCTAGACTTGGCTGTGTGTCCTTGGATTGGTTGCTTACCTTCTCTGTGCCCAGTTGTGCTTTGTTTTAATCATAAGCCTGGGCCACATTCTTGTATTATCTAGATCTTAGATTTTCTTGAGACTCCAAGACAAATCCTTCACCAAAAGTCTTTAAAGATGGATTATATACATATACATTATTATGTAAAATAATATATAGTATACTATTTAATACTACATAATATATATTAAGTATATATAATACATATAGTTGTTGTCATATGTTTTCTGAAGTCACCTTGTTCAGGTCAGTGGGCTTC
>LOJH01014690.1:0-12925 GCA_001685095.1 Ellobius talpinus
CCGTGTGGGAGCAGGGCGGGACGAAAAGCAGGCCCGTGCTCCTATCACTACAGTGTATTGAGTCTGTATTAAGGAATGTTAATGACCAGCGATTGTTATCTCCTGTTATTTTAGTTTTTGTGGTAGTGATGTTATTTTTTCCCCTTCTTTGCTATAAGATTTGCTACTATAATATCATCTATTGCCTTGATGTAGTCAACTTCCTTAGGTCCGAATTTTTCTTCTAGTACTTTGTGTAGGGCTCTGTTTGTGGCTAGGCATTGGTTAAATCTGGTTCTGTCATGGCATATCTTGTTTTGTCCTTCTATGGCTATTGAACGCTTTAGTGGGTATAGTAGTCTGGGCTGGCCTCTTAATAGCTGCATAATGTTTGACCAAGACGTTCTGCCTTTCATTGTTTCAATTGAGAATTCAGGTGAAATTCTGATAGGTATGCCTTTATTTGTTAATTGGCCTTTTTCCTTTGTAGCTCTTAATATTCTTTCTTTATTCTGTATGTTAAGTGTTTTGATTATTATGTGGCAAGGGGACTTTTTTAAATCCAGTCTATTTGGTGTTCTATAAGCTTCTTGTGTCTTCACAGGCATATCTTTCCTTAGATTGGGAAGTTTCCTTTTATGATTTTGTTAAATATATTTTCTGTGCTTTTGAGTTAGACTGCTCCTTCTTCTATACCAATTATTCTTAGGTTTGGTCTTTTCATGGTGTCCCATATTTTCTGGATATTTGTGTAAAGCTTTTGTTAGATTTAATGTTGTCATTCGGTCTTGCTCCCAAGGAGATTGCTTGATTGGGGCTCTTTCTGCTGAGGTTGCTGCAGTGGGCCTTTTCTGGCAGAGATTGATGGCTCAGGCCTGCTACCTCAGAGGTCTCCGATTCATACCTGGTCTAGCAGAGATCACTGGTTCAAGTTTGCTCCCTCAGTGGTGGCTACTTGTTTCTGCTCCTGATCTTGCAGAGGTCTCTTGCTCTGGACTACTCCCTCAGTGGTCACTTCCTTGTTCCTGCTCATGTGGAGTTTACTGCCTCAGGCCTGTTCCAGCAGAAGTTGCCAGCTCAGACCTGTTTCTGTAGATGTCGCAGGCCTGGGCCTGCTCCTGCAGAGGTTCCTGGCTTGTGCCTGGTCCTGCAGAGGTCTCTGGCTTTGATATATTCCCCTGGAGGTCCCAGACTCACACCTGGACCTGCAGAGGTCCTGACTTAGGCCTACTCCTTCAGCAGTTGCTCCCTTGTACCTGCTTCTGTCAAGTGACAAATCTTTCCAGTGTGCAAGATCATTATCCCACAAGAGGGAGGGGAAACTGTAATCAAAGCATGTCATATGAGACAAGAGGCTATTTTTATTAAATAAAATAATATTTATTTAATGAATAAATATTATTTAAAATTTGCATGTAGCTCTGCTCATCTTGCTTCAGTCATATTGTTGATCAGTTCACAAATATGTCTAAGAAATCTCACAAGTGTAAAGCATGGTATTAAGAACAGTTGTTATGAAAAAAATTAATGTAAGTTAATGATGGTAGAAATGAAGTGCTTTACACATACACACACATGACTAAATTAAAATAAAATATTGTGAAAGTGACAATGAAGAAAGCCTAGAAGACAAAGAGCAACCCTCCACTGAAAAAATAAGGAATTCTTTTCAAAAGTGAGTAACACTTCAGCTAGGTTTCTTGGGAGATTCTGAGTCACAGGTCATGAGAGCATGACATTGACTGAGAATTTTGATTAGCTCAATTTGAGTGCAATGAGGATTATAATGGTACCAGTAATGGAAGTGGACTAACTAGCATGAGTTTGTGTCAGACATGTTTGAGTACTTTAACTAAATTAGCTCACTGACACATTAGACACAAATAGAACACTGGGCAGAGGCAAGGCTTCCAAAATAGACCCAGGTCATAGCTCCATGTTCTCTAAATATGGTTCACATGAGTGTTAGGGTTTGACTGTGGGATTATAGATGTTGAAAGTCATAGATGGGTATGAATTGATCTTGGCCATCTTCATGTTCTATAGTAATCATTGTTAATAGGTATGTGGTGGTCATGAGGGTCAGATGGATGAGGGTCAGACTGGAAGTTTTGAGAGCAGCAAGCAGATTTCTGAAATTATACCATTAAGAATGTTCAATACTTAAATTAGTGAGCTACACAGGAAAAAAGAAAATACCAGAATCTGACATTTTATGTATTCAGGACAAAGACAAATATACATACTCAGAGAGAGAAGGAGAGTTAACTATAGGGTATGAATGAGGAGTCTTACATTGGCATCTGATCCATTGCTACATCACTGAGGAAAATGTCCTTCCTTCCCTCATAAATTAATATCTTCATATAAATTTTCATTTATGTGTGGAATCTCAGTACCATCTTCCTTTTCAATGACAGTGAGGGTTAATGTTAATTCTAATGTTGCAAAGATTTTTAGTAGATAATTACGGGTGCTATGAGTTCAGATATGCAGCAGCATGGCAGTCAGCATTCTGAACTCTTCCTCCATCTTTTACGTCTTTCCACCACTACTTCCATGATTTTTTTCTCAGTGTTAGAGGGAAATTTATGGATGTTTCATTTATACCTGGTATCACTGCCTGTGGGGACAGCCTCTGGACAGCAAAGGGCTCAAAAGGAACCCGCAGCATTGGCATATACTATACTTGACTTTTATATATAGGAGGGTAAGGGGAAAAAGGAACTCACAAACTCTATTGATGGTCTTCTTCAAATCTTTCCCTTATTATTCTTTTGTATTCTCTATTCCTTCTCTCATTCTTGATGTTTTCCTTCTAACTTTTATTCTCAATGTTTTCTTTCCAGAAAGTTTTAACTGTCTCTAAATCTATCTCTATTTTTCCCTTACAGCTTATATACCCCAGCAAAATCTTTCAGACAACATAAAAATTACAGTATAATTACATTATGCTTTTAAAGTGAATGATTACAAGTAAAACCCAGCATATTTTCCATGTCCCTCAAATGACTGAACATTTTACATATTATAGGTGAAAAGCAAATTATTCCATGAACCCATGTACATTCACAACCAAGCAACTTGTTATAGATCAACCATGTGGGCAAGAAAGTATTCTTCTTAGTTAGGTCTTTTACTACAAGGCTGCATTTTGCAGTTACAAAGAAAGGGACAATTACTTATTATTATTATCAATCAGACAATAAAGTTTAGAAAGGCATAATATTAAATGACAATCTTCAGGTAAAAATGCCCAGTATAACGGGGCACATACATGAGATACAAAGGGTATATATGTATAACATTATAGGCATAGGGGGCCTCTCTACTTCCATTCACACCATGCCAGATACCAGAGAAAGATTGCAGCAGCAAACATGTAAAGGCCAAACAGTAGCAAAAGAGATTCTGGGGTCTATGGGCTTGGTGCCTTTCCTAAAAGAGATTGATCTGTCAAGGGGATCCTCCTGGTGGGTGACAGCCTGAACTTCAATTGCCACCTGCTTCTCCTCTGATGGCCACTGGAAACCTGTGCAGAGAATTTTCTTTTAGTCCTTGCCTACCCCATTAAAATGTGAGTTCAGCAGTCCTTTCATAACAAATATTTGTAGACCTTACAGAAGATTAATTTTCAGTAGATGATTACTGATAGCTTTAAAAAAATATCCAGGTGTAGGAAGAGAATTTTACATACACATACCCTTATGTTCAAACTTGAAGGCCAGAGCATTCCGGTTCTTGTGTTACTTAATTATTTGGAGCAGAAGTTGCCAGTCAGGGAAAATGGCTGTTTGAAACATGTAATTTGCCTTCCAAAGAAGCTCATTTGGGCTTTGACATTTGACAGAGAAAGGTCTAGGGAGAGGAGCTGCTCAGAAAGTGTGTCTCTGCAATCTTACACTGCTTGAACTTTGGTGGGTTGATTTTTACAATCGCCAGATCATCAAAGGTTAAGCTCATTTAAATTCTACTTTACTAACAAATAAAGAAAACAAAATGCCACAAGCTGCCTTAACCCACTGTCCTCAGCTATGCATACTCTCCAGAGGATCCCAGAACATTTTGAATGTCTGTAAAAGGCGTAATGACATTGGCCAAGTTAATCTGGCATCATCTAATGGCATTCACTTTCTGCCTGATTTCTTCTCTTAAAAGACCCAGGGATCAAAACTAACTTTTCATAAAGTTTCCTTCTCTTCTAACAGCAAGCCATCCAGTCTCAACGTTTCCTCTAGGACTATCCCTTGTACTAATCGATGCCAGGCATGGATCTGGGCACCAGGTACAAACCACTGAATGCATGCATGTTTCTCTGGATTCTGTCCCAAGCTCTCTCTGATGAAGATGTAATAATCTTCTTACTAATTTTTCTCTCCCACTGACTTTAGTCATTCCTGCACAGCACCCTGGAATACGCTAGTAAAACACTTGTATGACATTGTCCTCTAGTGATACAATAGCATGATTTAGCAACTTAGCCTGAGATGTGAGCCCTTAATTTTTTCTTTATTTAAAATGTTTTTATTAAATTTTTATTAACAAAGACCTTGCAAATAAAAAGTGATATAACAAAATCTACCAGACCCAAAGCCTATGCAAATCAAAGAACTATTGTACAGTTAGAGTAGCCATCTGAAACAGAAGTGGTGGAGTTTCACATTGGATTTATGCTTTAATTATCAAATAGATTTTATAACTTATCAATCATGTCCTTTATTTTAATAGATTTTTTGAGGCATTATTCTGGTGGTCTTGGAACTCACTCTGTTGACGAGACTGGTCTCAAACTCACAGATATCTGCCTGCTTCTACCTCCAGAGTGCTGGGATTAAGGAAGTGTGCCATCACAGCCAGCTTTTTATTAGTTATATTTATAAGTAACTATTTACTATTTATGACTCTCTAGATGCCAGTCCTGCTATACTAGATGTTTGGAAAAAATGCATAAAATGAAATTTATAGCTTCAAACTATTGAATTAGAAAACACCCTGTATAAACAAATAAAATAGGATTGTCTAATTTGATTTTCCTAGAAAGGCCAAGGGAGGTCTCTAGATTCTGAGGAAGAGACAATGTAGGGAAACTCAGAAACAAGGGCAAGACAGTGCTAAATAGCAGGAAAGTACTATGCAAGCCTACTGCTCATAGAATGGTTAAAAGTGAGAGTGGACATGTGACCAGGGAGGTTATCATGTTGTATTCCATAACAATAACTCCCTGCCCTGAGTGGATATTTAAATAAAGCAAGGAGCTTTAAAAACTAAATGACAGTAGAGTCAGTGAGATGGGTTAGTACATAAATATGTTGAGCCAGATGACAGTCCTGAGCTAAATCCACAGGACAGTATGTTAGAAGGAAAGAATCAACTATGCCCAACTGTCTTCTGATCTCCATCAGCAAACTCTGGAACTCACATACCTGTCAGAGGGGTGGAAAGAGGAAGGAGGGAAAGACTAAATAAACATATGCTTTGTAAATTGTTGATGGCTGATCCTTAAAAAATAAGGTCAATTGATTTTGAGTCACAGGAGGAGGAACCTGAATATAGGTTTTTAAAGGTCCCCAGGTGACTCAAGAATGTAACATACATAAACAGTAATTGTGCTGTATCTTCCATCTTTCCAAATCTTGCCCTATGATCTCATCTTTGAATTACCCATGCCTCCCCAGGAATATTCCATAATGACCTCTCTCGCCTTTATATACTAGCTAGTTTGATTTTTTATGTATATGTATTTGATTCTCTTAGCTTAAACTTCCCTCTTTCTCCCACTGCTGATTGGGAATATTTTTGTCTGTAAGTAATCCCAGAAATAGATTTAATAAACTAAGGCTTATTTTTCTCATTTATGCATTTCACGTAGTTGACAGGTGATATTTTTCTGACTTAGTAAATAAAAGATGTGGTGGCCACTCTTCAATGACGAATAAAAAATGGTGAGGGGAAAGATTTTCGGTCTGTCTCATAAGAAATAAAAACCTCCCCTATTTTGGCCATTTCTTTAATATAGGCCATCCTATAAGGGAGCCTAGAAAAAACAAAGGTGGATATGACTTGATTGTCTTAGATACTATGCCTGTCATCTCAGGATTGGTGCTGGAATTCTGTTCAAAGAAATAAGTATAGATGGCTATTATATATAAAGCAAATACTTGATTTGCATTTCTTTGATGGCTAAGGATGTTGAGTGATTCCTAAGTGTCATTCGGCCATTTGAAATTTTTCTGGTGGAGAATTCTATGTGTAGATCTGTACCCTATTTTTTTGAATGATTCATTTGGTAATTTGCTATATAGTTTCTTCAGTTCTTTATGTACTTTGGAGATCAGTCCTCTGTCTGATGTGGGGTTAGTGAATATCTTTTCCCATTCAGTAGGCTGCCATTTTGTCTTAGTGACTGGGTCCTTTGCTTACAGAAGCTTCTCCATTTTAGGAGGTCCCATTTATTAACTGTTGCTCTCAGT
This sequence comes from Ellobius talpinus, assembly GCA_001685095.1. Taxonomy (NCBI): domain Eukaryota; kingdom Metazoa; phylum Chordata; class Mammalia; order Rodentia; family Cricetidae; genus Ellobius; species Ellobius talpinus. The sequence continues at coordinate 6,450 of LOJH01014690.1, forward strand.
GTCTGTATTATATTTAGAAAGTGGTCTCCTGTGCCCATGCGTTTAAGGCTACTTCCCACTTTCTCTTCAATGAGGTTTTAGTGTAGCAGGATTTGTGCTGAGGTCTTTGATCCATTTGTGATCCAAGTTTTGTGAGGCTTGGACATTCTGTGGGGCCACTGGCAGTGTGACCAAGATTTATCCCTAGTGCTTGAACTGGCATCTAGGAACACATTGTTTTTGGAGGGACATGTTGTTCAGCCTAGATTTAAGAGGGAGGGTCTTGGTCCTGCCTCAAAGTGAAGTGTCAGTCTTGGTTGACTCCCATGGGAAGCCCTACACTTTCTGAGGAGTAGATGGAGAGCTGAGGTTGGGGACGGGGAGGAAGCTGGAGGATGGAAGGGAGTGGAGATGGGGAAGGCTATGCAAAATGAAGCAAGACTGTATTATAAAAAAATCTTAATAAAGAAGCAAATACTAGATGCCTTAAACTGATAAATGAAGTCCCATTAACTACAATAAATAAAAAGTGTGTGCAACACTAGAAATATTAAAAAAACCAGGGTAAGGAGCACTGGAGGTGACAAAATATGAAGTGAAATAAAAGTAGCTTTTTCCTGTAGTTCCTTATGAGATGTTTGAAGATAGAGAAAGTTGAGGATGAATAACAGCAGGGACAGCGGCTCAGTGACCTAATGAGGGACTTCTATGTGAAATGAAAAATGCTAACAATCTGGCTGTCTATGTGGTGGTCCATGCATTAGAGAGCTGTAGAGAGCAAGAGAACAGTTATGATGTTCTGGAGGGCTCTTTTGCAACTGCTCTCAGAGGATATGAGCTATAGAATGCTCCTATTATATAAGGAAAAGATTCTGCATTGAACTCCTGTTTTATGTATCTATAGATTTTGGAAGAAGTTCTTGTACAAAAGGATATGCTGCAATGATGTTAGTATTGGAGGGTAAAGCAGTACTTAATGGTTCCAGCTTCCTTTGTGATTATCATACATGAAATCCCAGGAAGGAACCACTTTCTCCAAATGGTTCTTTTTGGACCATACATTCATGCTTGGACAACATGCCCACATGTTCTCAAGCTTAGAAAAGAAAGCAAACTGGTCTAATCAATTTCGTTTCTGCTTTGAATGGAAGAATAGATAACAGTTACTCATTTCAGGAAAATGAGTGTGCCCTGCTGCCAAGAAATTGGATGAGGAAGCTTATCAAAGCCCATTGCCATTCAGATCCCATGTTACTGCCAAACAACACTAGAGGAAGCCAATGTATAACTCAGTTGGTAGAGCATGAGACTCTTAATCCCAGGGCTGTGGGTTTGAGCCCCACGTTGGGTGCCAATTGTAGGGAATTAGATCAGTACAATAAATAACTAGGCTAGCTCAAGAATAACAGTTATACTTTAATGGTTAAAGAGGGGAAACTCACACTATAAGAGTGGGAGGTCCAACTTCCAATTGGTCTGGCAGGCACTGTGCAGAGAGAATGAGCATCTGGATCTCCCAGTTTTTCTTCTTGGGGTCCAGATTGCCACGCCCCAATTAGCTGTGATTGGTTGACAGAGTTTCCCCATCATCTTACCCTTTATCTTCACAGCAAATCCTTTGTAACAAATATTGGATCTGTTTTGTCTAATCTCATCCAGCAACACTTGAAACTTACAGACAGAATTTGTCTAAATGTACAGAAAAATGATTGAGTCAGATGTGGTTTGGTTCACTCATATAAGGTCACAATGTTCTGTGCTAGATAGGACACAAACTCACTTTTATCTATGTAAGACCAAATTTAACCAGTTAGGGTTTCATAGAACAAGCTTAAATCCTCATTGGCAGGTAACAACACTTGCCGATAATTCTTGCATTTCCAGGAAACTCCCCTAGGACTCATCAGTTACAAATCTTATATTCACATGATTTCACTTTCATCTCATCATTATGTGTTCTTTGCATTAGGCTGTTTATAGAGTTTTGTCTAGACCTTCTCTCACTACTCTATGTGTGTTTTGATTAGCAGAGCATGTACAGTTGGCTATCATTCTTTTCTTATATCTTTTATTATCTAGTCTAGGCAACAAGGCCATATATAACTTTTGCAGCCACTAAAGACTCCATCATCAGAAATGAAAACAGGAGAAAATCACTACTGAATTACTACTGAATCACTACCAATCACTACTGTTAGCTGTGAAATTGAACAAAACAAATGGAAGTTGAGAAGATATGAAGAGATACTATACCTAGAAAGAAAGAGTATCTGAGGAAACTTGTGATGGAATCAGACAAGTATTAACAAGTATGTCTGGCTCTTAAGCAAGATATTGCTTCACAGCTAGATGTCAAAGGTTCACCTCTTCCCTGAAAATTTCCGTGGCAGTAAAGCTACTCCAAGACCATCTCCTATACTTACCTTTGTGTTGGGCTCAGCAGTTAGTGTTTTGAATGCTGAGCTCTCTTGGTCCTTGTGATCTGTGACATAATGGAATCAAATTAAAGGACCATTTACCAGTTTTATTGCTGATTTATAATACTCTGGTTCCAAAGTGCTTCTTTATAGAGTGCTTAAGGTGCCATCTCTGGAAAGAGCTTGCCATAAATGTCTCCACATGTACACAGCATTATGCCCCACAGCCACAGTAAAAAGGCAAAAAGATTATTCTCAATTACTTCATATACTCTACATTATTGTTTCATTGTAACAAACTATCATGCCTTGTGCTATTTTAAAATCAATAGTTTGCATTAAAAATAATGAAACAGGACTATTAATCTTGCTTAGCATTTCTATTGCCTTTTGATAGTGAATACATAATATAGAAAAGATAATAATTATTCACTTCCAATCAATCGGTAGGAACATTTTCATATACTTTTCTGTGTCCCACTGTAATTGTACCAGTGAGAGCTGATGACAATGTGGGAACATATTTAAAAACTCTTAGTTGGCATGAAGCTGCTCATGCCATCAAAGCACCAGTCTTCATAATTCCTGGCACACCAAACATCATTTTAAAATTCCTTAAGACAATACAACTACATAACTAAATGTTTGGGATCTGGAGTCATTATTTGTCTTAATCCCCACTTCAACTTGTCACCAGTATGATCTCAAAGACCCCTTGGAATGTATGGTGATTGATCTCAATTGTCAACTTCATGGGATCTAGACTCACTATGGATAGAAACCTGCAGGTATATTTATGAGGGTGTTTTTAGATTAGATTGATTGATGTGAAAATATCACCCTATGGGTCCCAGACTGAATAAAGCAAGCTGAGCAGCAACATTCATCTCTGTCTGCCTCATGATTGTCAATGCTGTGTGAACAGCTGCCCTCACCCCTGCTGTCCTGTCTTCACTGCCATGATGGTTGAACCTTTAAACTGTGAGCCAAAATAAACTTTTACTTCCTCAAGTTACTTTTGTTAGGTAACTAGTGAAGAATGGCTGTTATTTAGCCATTTCATTTACTGCCTCATGGTATACTTCTATAGAGATATGGTGATGTCTATTTTTCAGAATTGTATATGTTGCTTATAAAACATTGTTGCATATCTTTATCTCTGTGCATAAATTGTAGTAAGTATACTACAAATGATAAGTACCATGTATTTTGGGTTTTGGTGAATGTTGTGACAGTAGTGGTGAAGACTTGATACTGTTTCTACATTTCTAGCCAATCACTTCAATCTCAAAATCCAGCATGCTTCCTGGTGGTACAGAGAATGAGGCCCTGAACCTTCACGGAAGTTATGCCAATCTTTTGATTCTGAAGCAAGATGCCTCGAAACTGCCAGAACTTTGCTCCTGGGTGAAATTTCTTCAGAGAACACTGGGATGAATAGGTAAGTCTGAGAGTAAATTCAAGTCAAATAAGAGGAGAGTAGAAATAGGAAAATGTGTAAGTCATGACTGATGGTTTTGGCTTTTTAAAAATAATCCTATCTAATGCAATTTAACATCTATGTATTGAGCATTTAATGTGTGTGAGGAGAAAATCTGGATGACAAATAAGACATAATATTTACTGTTCAAATATCTTAACTTTGAGCCAAAGAAATACATCATCAAAGTAATTTGAGTCCAAAGTGCAGAAAGAAGGAGTTTTTTCTGGCTTGGACAGGTTATTTCAAGTAAAGCATTAAAGAATGAGTAGAACTTCATTATGTAAAGGTGAAGGAAGAAAATATTGTGTTGAAAGATAACAACAAAGGCAAATATCCAAAGGTGGGCAAGGATAAGCCTTAATACAGTTCCATCAGCCCAAAATCCTCCAGAGTCTTCTATCTCATGGACTCTATAATCTTTCTTCTTAGCTTCTAGTCCACATACTGTTCTTCTAACCCATATTATACTCCATAATGAATCTTCACTTAAAAAGAAAGTATGTAAACTTTTTGTGCTTCTGTGAGTTTATACTTACTGTCAGTTTGACTACAGTTGATATGTCCAAGTAAAAAATCTATGCTCCTGGAAGATGCAGTTCACATTTCATGTCCCCTAAGAAGTCTTCCTTGACACTCCCTGGCAGCTGCTCACTATAGTGCAAATCTATGTCAGAAGCTTTGCTTCTTGACTCTATGAACACACAAATTAATGAATAAATAAGCAGAAGTGTGAAATCATGTGTTGTATATTGAGATAAAATCAAGTTCAAGAGAACTGTGATACCACGTATACAATGAGCAGGGACTGATTATTACCTAAAAATCTCCTCAATTTTTTGCTTTATCTTTTAGGATAGAAGAACCTTAGCTGAAGTTACTGAGAAGTTCTCTACATGAGAATAAATCTGTGTTGTATAGAACATCTTGTCAACAAATAAACTAGAAGCAGCATAAACATTTCAGTTGATGAGATGATAAAATGAGATAGCTAATAACTGTTATGAGAAAATGACAGTGGAGAAACTTTTGTACAAAGAACATACAAGATGGACTGATTAGAAGATTGAAGAAATGTCCAAAAGGCAGAGATGGGTCTTCTTTTACAAACCTCTTTGCACTTTAAACATTATTGGGAAGGGTTGTCTTCAACCACTATCACTTTTACTGCACCTTAGAAAGTGGGTTGCTAATTGCATCAAAGCAGACTAGTAGTCCAAAGCTTTTGTAACGTATCCCTGTATTACGGTCACTTGATTAATAACAATTTGTTCCTGAAAATGTAATCGTCCTATATATCCTTGCCTTTCACTCTAGTCCAGTCTATAAGCTAGTTTCCTTATCTCTCTCCATCAGCATCTCTAGGGCACTGGTGCTGAAAGCACGGTGTGTAAGGTGGCAATATCAGAAGTACTAAGGAGTTTTTAAAAAATCAGAATCTTAGGTCCCAACTCAGAGCCTTTAAGTCAGAGTCACCATTTTAACAAGATCTGAAGCAACTCTCAGGAATATTATGGATCAATAAGTACTCCTTCAGAAATTTATCATTTTGATATCATAAAAGTAGTTGGAAGGAGTGGATCCAACAAAGGGTGCACATCAGAATAATTTTAAGAAAAATGTAAGCACCTTTTGTATTACTTTATTAGCATTTATTAGTTATACAAAACAAGGGGTTTGTTTTGGCATTGCAGATGGGTATATAATATATTTTAATCATATTGATGTCCTATAGCCTTGTTTTCCACCACTTCCTCTGACTCTCTGCTTTTTTCTAAATAGTCTCCTTTCTGCTTGAAAGATTTCACTCTAGAATGGTTAAATCCAAATCTTTGGGGGCAAATCCCAGAAAGTGTATCTTTAATGATTGACAGGTGATTCCATTATCCAGCTAAGGTTAAATGTCACTGACCTAAGAGTTAACATTTAACTACAAACATAAAAGAAGCTGCCTCCTTTTCTCCTCCCTCCACCTAGCTTTCATCCCAAGCTATGAGCTTTATTTAGTATTATTTAACAAATGTATCACATTTGGTTTTTTAAATAGGTCCTGCAAAACATAATGTGCAACTTTGGATTTCATATTTGCTGTCATGATTTGTGGTTTTATCTGAATACTGAGGAGTATTCTTGAAGTCAGGGAAAATAAGTAATGCCAGACAAGATTTAAAGAATTTCTATGTATATCCTAAAACATATTAATACTAGTGAAATAGCCAACCATTACTAATGTGAAATATAAACACTTGTGTTTTGAATATGAAGTATCATTTATAGACCCATGTGTCAAAGACTCAGATCCCAAGACTTTTTCAGAAGTGAAATTTGGAAAGTGGTCAGATTATAAGAACTTGGACTTATCAGTGTATTAATACACTAATGTATTCATAACTTGATGGTATTGGAGTTGATGGAATCCAGACAGTATTCTGGTTGGAAGATCATCAGAGTCATGCCATGGAAGGGTATGTCTTATTCCTGATATTCAAGTGCATCTTCCCATTCTCTCTTTCTCTCTCTCTCTCTCTCTCTCTCTCTCTCTCCCTCTCTCTCTCTCTGTCTCTCTCCCTCTCCCCCAACTCTCTCTCTTTCTGCCCTCC
>LOJH01014690.1:13003-23952 GCA_001685095.1 Ellobius talpinus
CTCTCTCTCTCTGTCTCTCTCCCTCTCCCCCAACTCTCTCTCTTTCTGCCCTCCTGATCTTCTTCATGTTAGCCACAAGATAAGCAGCTTTCCTCCACCATGTTCTTCCACGATGATATTTCTTCCTTGTGTTGGCCCTAAAAGCAGTGGAACCATTTAATCAGAGATTGAAATCGTGAAACCATGAGCGCAAATAACTCCTGAGTACAGTGGTTCATTGAATTTTCCTTCATCTAAAATATTTTAGATGAAACTACTTGAACAGAGGTCTGAGTTAAACCATATTTCATACAATGAATTGCCAATTTGAAAAAGAGAACATTAATTCTTTGATGTTATGAAAAGTCATTGAAAATTTTGATTGGAAATTCATTTGAAGGAAAATTCAACGAAAGTTGGTTTTACTGTAATAATAAAGGACAAGGCTTCATCCAAGTCAGGCACTACAAGTGATGGTTCTGAACCACTGTAGTAACAAAGAGCAAACTTAATCATCTCCAACCATAATTAAGCATCAGGAAGAGTTTTTAACAACCCGAGGTTTGTGTTAGTTTTTCTTAAATGGTTTGGGTTTAACTATCTTTCTGAATGATGAAGAAATGCTGAAAACTTTCCCATAAATTAGTCAAGTGGAAAAGAAATTCAGGGATGGACAAAAGCCTGTGTAGATTGGTAACAAGGTATATGGTTACAAGTTGCAGATTATATGATGACAGACTCTTTCAAGTACCTTCAAAAGATATGACAGGACCTCTTTGGGCTAGAAATATGCATCCAAGATCAATCATAACAATAACTCCACCACTTTCTGAACAAATTTTCTCTGCTAGGCACTAAACAACTATGCAGGGTAGGTATCATTTTAAAAAATAGTTTAAGGCATAAAAAATTCAGAATTAGTTTAATAGATTTATGGAGTTAGGATTAAATGGATGTTTATACTACTTTTAAAACACAGGGTTTCTCTCATTGTACACTATTCCATTCAATTAGCATTAATGTTTTTGAGCACTGGGGAAGAGGGGAAGAAGATAATCTCCCATATCCCTGTGTGTATGAGATAATTTATCCCCCTAAAAATATTCATTTCTCTCCATGTACACTATTTATAAAATTTCATAGTTTTCTGACCTCTAAATTCAAATGAAAGTCCACACTAGAAAACATTTTGACAAAGATTAAAAACAAAGCAGTTCATAGACACAGAAAAAGAGAAAGGCAGACAAGAAAATGCCAGGATACAGTTTACAGAGTGTCTAAAACATACTCTGTTTAGAACAAATGTATTTTTGGAATTCTGTTCTCTTAAAAAAAAAAAACTCTTTTAAATTAGCATATTATATGCATATATTTGCATAATTTTAAATTAATGTTTAAACACTCCTATCAGCCAGAGTATATCTGAAGCATGGAGAGAATCTGCACCTTGACAATTAGACTTCTGTAATGTCATAGTCATTGTCTGTTCAATTCCATACAGTGCTGTGCATGAAAAAATGGTGTCCGGATCACATACATAACAACCACAGGTCTTCTTTTACCATGACATTATGCTGTCATCACAGTCTCTACTGTAATTAAACAAGCTTTATTAGAGTGGAATATTTTTTCCAGGAATGCTGTCTTGAAATAATACAATTTAAATAAACTAGTGTTTACTACCCTATACTTTGCCTTGGCTGTTTTGAAGCAATGGTATGTCATATACATAAAAACATTCTAAAATATCTTTCACAAGCCACAGCACCAGAGCAATGACTTTCCAGGATCTTGAATGTATTTTGCACCATACACGTGACTTAATTTGTGTATAGACACATGAATCCTGGTGCCCATGTGTTCACATACATGCAGAGGTCAGAAGTCAATAGCAGATCAACTCCTTAATTGCTTTTCACCTTATTTTTGAGACAGGGTATCTCACTAAAACTGGATCTTTCTGTGTCCATAGCCCAAGCACTAAGATTATGGATGAAAGCCAGCTTAGGCAGTGTTTATATAAGTTCTAAGGAAAGGAAATCAGGTTCTGATGCTTGCATAGATACTGAGGCATCTCATAACCCATGACGTCTCTTATTTGGATTCAATTCTGCTTAACTCTTAATTCATTCCTTCTATTTCCTCCTTTCTTTCAAGAATGACTTCTATTTATCTATTAATCTGATGCCATCTAGGTTAATTCAATTTATATTTGAAAACACTTTGATTTGACATGGTTTCCTCAGTTCTTGTAGATAGTCTGAGAGTGGGGGTGACCATTAATCACAGTTGAAGATGTGGGCCATGTCAAATAATGGTCATCAGAATCAGGAAAAGTTTTCTGAAATTTTGGAATTGAAATTTGTACTATTTGGATATTCTGCAATTAATGATACTTCTTTGATTTGATTTTTATGTTTTCAAAAGACAGTTGTGGGGTTCTGAGAAATGAATGGGGGAGAAATCACCAGGAGTCTGTCTCCATATCTAGACAACTGCACAGGCAGAATCTCTTCACTAAAGATAGATGTTTGAGAATCCTGACTTGATTGAAAGCTTGTAACTTCCAGGAGAAGGAAGGCTGGATAGAAAATTATGGTTAATTTTGGTCAATTTTAGCTCTTTTCATAGTAGCCACTGCCTGTGTCTGCCAGCTGTGCACTTACTCCTTGCAGGAGTCAGGAAAGCAAAAAGCATTCTTTCTTCCAAATATCAGCAATTTATGCAGTGATCACTAATTTCTGCTCTGGTCACAGTGGTAGAGATGGAGAGGTCACTAGTTACTTTTTCTTCCATTCTTGCAGGCCCCTCTTCTAGCTGAAGTGACTACCAGACAATGTGAAGAATTTGTGTACTTTTTAATGTTTTTAGTTAAAACAAGATTACATCACTTTCTTCTTCCCTTTCATCCTCTATCTCCTCTCAGGTAATTTTCTATATTATCTATGTAGAAACTATACCATGCTCCCCACTCTCAAACTGATATCCTCTTTTAATCTGATTATTATTATTGGTGTGTGTGTTTCTCTGTGTGTGTGTGCAGATTTATATAAATACAACCTGATGAGTCTGTTTTTGTTTTTTTTAGTAAATTATTTCAAGGCTGATCACTCTGCATTGGCTACGGGGAACATCATGGAACTGGGGTGGGGAAGATGGGCGATAGGGGGGAGGGGAATGTAAGATTCAGAACATCTGGAAGTCTACTGTTATGCAGTCATTTAGCAATGGCTGCATGACCAAGCCTGGAACAATAGCAATATCTATAGATATACTAACATTGAAGGAAGAAAAATTTTCAGGATCACATATCTAAACAAAGAACTACAGGCAACTAATGACTGAAAAGAGAAGGAGAAATAGCCTTTCCCAGAAGTAAGCCCTTACTCCATACATAGAATAGTTTTTAAAGGACCACACATGCCTAGAGAAAGGAATGGGCTTAGAAAAAAAGGCCCGAAATGGTCTTAAGGTTACACTGCAGGCTGATCTTACAACCGTCCAAAAATGAAAAAAAAAACAACTCTGAAACTGCAAACTCTGAGAAGTGAAAAAATTTGATTTCCAGGCATACCATGCAATTATGTTCAAAAGGTCATATTTCCAACAAGTAGAACAAAAGTCACACAAAGAAACAGGGAGGTACGGGGCATTCAAAAGTGTGGGGGTGAAGCATAGAGCTCAGCAAGACTCTCCCTGGAGAGGACCTCCTGCCAACTCCACCAAACAAAGACATTAAAACAACTTTTTAACAAATGCTTTCTTTTTAGAGGGGGTAAAAACAGATTTCATACATGATTAGGGAACAGGAGTATTAGACTGTGAAGTCTATTTTTTTCTATTATTCTCTGGCACTTCTATACACTTATGATCATACTCATGCCTCCATCTTCCCTTAGGACACCCCAAGTCCTCACTTCTGTGTCATTTGCTTTGTTTACCATTTTGCTTTGAGTCCCACTGAGAATAATCAGGGCTGCTCCTGTGGGTATAGTTGTGAAGCCTTCAACTGCCATTAATTCCCCAGCAGAGCTCCTTAAACCCTTCATGAAATTGTTACTGAAAGGCAGCAGTCTCAGTCTTGTACAGGTCTATGAAGGCTATTGCAGAAGTTGTGAGTTTATGAGGGTCATCCTGCTCTGCCTCTGACATTGTCCCTGCCCTTTCTTCTCATGTTCCCTGAGACTCAGAGTGAGCAATATGATTAATCACTCAAACATCCCTTCTCAAAACCATAACCCAAGCTGAAGACAACACTAGTCTATGGGTATTAACATAAATAGGAGGAAGTTTGACAACATTTCCATTGAGCAAAATGAAAGTAGTTAATTGTATCCCTTAAGTTTATGGCCTCTCTAGTCATGGGACCTTGACCCTGTTCCACAATACCCAGCATGACTTTCTCAACATGAATAGTCATTTCACTAATACTTCAGTAAATATCTCCTCTCTGGCTATCTAAAACAGCAATGAACTAAATAAAGATGAGAATATAGATAAGAAGACTATATGAATACCAATGAAGTTCCTGAAAACTTAAAAGGAAGCAAAAGATATTTCTAGAGCTCAAATATAGAATAACTGAAAACTCAACAGAGTGACTTACAGACTAGAGCAGAAGAGCCAAGAAAAAGAAACTTGAAGATGATACATCAGAGAGGCAACTGACACACTGGGTAAAACTTCTCAGATTCACAACCTCTCGTTGAACTGCGGAAAGAAGTTAGGATAAGTCTTTGGGATTGCAGCTCCAATAAGGACAACTGATCATTGAACACCAAGTATCTTGTGGCCCCAGGAACCTTGGACTGCAGGTTTCCAACCCAGCAGGAAAGACGTATTCAGACACTTGATTGGTAGGCTCTCTCCCAAATACAAATCAGACTTCTGTTCTTGCTGTTGCCACAATGAGAGATCATGCTTTCTGGGGGAAAAGAAAGGTGAGGAAGGGGACCAGTGCAATATAGCATGAGTGCAATTTTTCTAACTTTAATTCTTACATCAAAATATTAAATGTGAAAATGCAGATTCTCGTTCTGATCTAAGATGGACCTAAACACATCCATTGTTTAGATGCTTGCAGAATTCCAGGTAGTGTTGCTCAGATGGCTCATGAATCACATTATGAAAAGCAAAACTACAATGGAAAAGGTCTAGCCTCACAGGGCCAAGTGATTTAATTATGATCTGCCTAGTTTATGTATGGGAGAAAGGGACAGCTATCAGGATTATGTGATTATTAGACAGAATAATAGATAATATGTGCTCACCAAGAGTAACAACACAACAGAAAATCTAGCATGCTTCTTATGCTTCCACTTCTGCCAGTTGCTTTGATAGCCAATCAGATGGGTCATGCAAACAGGGCATTGAATTGGCCATGCCCACCGGATTAGAAGGTTAATAGTATTCTCATCGGGGTGTATTTTGCCTTCTTAGAGACAAACCAAGTCTGTAACTAAAAATATACTTCATGTTACTTCTGTCTATAGCTGAGTATATCACAGTAAGAGGCCCATAATTTATAGGAGAATATTTTTATATTGTCTTAGACATCTAAGCCTCATTCCCAAACAGTACTCTGCTCAAGTGCCAATTTGACTATCTGTATAAACCAGCTTTTTCTTCTATATAAATATTTTTTTCTTATGTTCACAATCCCCTAGGTTGAAATAAAGCACCAAGTGGGATCAGGCAGTGGCAGACTGCATTTGGCCATCTTAATAGTGCCTACTTATTTCTGCCACCAGCATCATCATTTTGCTATCATCACCCCTGTCACCTTTTCCATCACCATCACCATCATCATCAAGATTAAAACACAATTTCATTTGATTCTATTTAAATGACGCTCTTGGGTGTCTGAATTGTTTGGCAACACTGAAAATCTGCTCTTGATATTTGCTGGTTGGTGGACCAAACCATTGGAACAATCTAAGGGGATTTGAGAAGTAGACACTAAGGATACACCAACAAACTCGCCATAGTTTGATCCTCAGGATAAAGGAGATCAGTAGCAACTGTTTAACCCTGTGCCTGGACCAAATATGGCTCCCAAAGGGGTGGTTTCCATTAAGAAACATAAAGCAGGGAAGAATGAGAGATGGAAACTGTGATGTCTTCCCATCTTACAAGCCTACGGTGGGGTTGGGAAGGAAAGGAATGATTTCCATGAGCAACCAGGAGATCTGCTCACACTTGCTTCTGGATTCAAGCTTGGACATTACCTGAAATTAAAATCATATGTGACATATGAGAGCCTAGAAGAAACACACGGTGCATTTCCTTTCTGAGATCTTATGCAGTAAGAAGGCTGACAGAGAAAACTCAACTCCCTTTTTTCCTTTCTGACAGGTAAGTGATCTTCCTCATGTCATGGCTTTTAGAGGAAAGTATTTTAGGGGAAAATATTCTATTGGTCAGGAAGGTATGCACAAGGACTTTTAATAGAAAGAACTCATGTGTCTGGACCAGAGTAAATGTTACCACCCTTGCCTCTACCTCTTCCTTAGAACTATCATGGCACCAATGGTTATTATGTGTGGCACTAGACCAGTTACTACTATATTTCTCATGCGGGCTTGTGAAAACCTACACTAACCATAGATGACCAATTCAGTGTTATAAATGAGTTATGAGTTTCAAATGACACATGCATTTTTTAATGAGCAAACTTTAAATTTAAAACTCAAGTCCTTTTACTGTGGTTCAATATATTTTTTTCTTTACAAAATGGAGTTGATAAACTTACATTTAAAGGACCATATGCAAATATTTGAGAAGTTGGGCTGGGGATATACCTTGGTAGAGTATGTGTTTAGCATACACAAAGCTCTGGAGTCAATCCTTAACTTATATAAAACCATGCTTGCTTGGTGAGGCCTGCCTGTAATCCCAGCATCTAGGAAATGGAGGCAGGAGGAGAAATAAGTCAACGATATTCTCTACTACATAGCAAGTTCATGGTCACTCTTGAATACAAGAGATCTTGTCTCAAAAGAAAAAAAAGCCTATTAACAAAAGCATACCTGAGGCTTGGTGAGCTCTGAGGTCACTGTAGGGATTGCCCAGCTTTCCCATTACATCTGGGAACCACCATAGATAACACATAAATGATAGGACATTGTCATGGTCCCACTGTGTGTTATTTAGTTATTTGTGATAGAGGGTGTCATGTCACTCTATCCTAGATGTCTTTTTGGAATCCTACCATTTATAGGGGTAATTCATGTGAGGAAAAGACAAATGAATAATGGTCACCTCTCTGTGACAAATAATAAGTTGTTATCTGTGCTTAATTTAAAATCTTCAATCTCACATTCACAATCCATGCAGCAGACATGCCCCACATCAATTATTGACTCCACTATACTTTTCTATTTAGATGTGGACATAAATACAGAAAATGGATCATATACTCTTTAGTTTCTTGATATGGCCTACTAGTTAACTTGAGCACTTCTATCACATGAATAGAGAATTTGAGGACCAGTGCTCTAAACAGGAGATTCAAATTTGCTTTCACCTTTTCAGAAAAAAAATAATGCATATATGTTTATTTTGTTTTGTTTTGTTTTCCTACTGGGCAGTTTTCCTATCAACCTTCTTTATAGGCAAGGAACAAAGTATGAACTTGTAACTCAAGGAAAATAAGCCATGAACCAAGAAGTAATTCTTTGCTAGCAGAGACTGAGGATAAATGACTAGTTAGCATTGTCTGTATAAAAAGCCGGATATTGGGAGTGTGCCTCTGAGTAGTTCTGGCTCTCATTTGATTCACAATGAAATCCTCTAATGACTTCGAGTACAGATAATCTCATTGTGAATTAAGAAAAAAACCAACAGAATTTGGCCACACCGAGATACAGACAGGGAAATGCCAATATTTTACAAATACTTATGAATGGATCACTCACTTTCTCCCCAGGGAAATGGCAGCTGTAACTGTACTAACATAATGGAAAGCCTTGGTTTGAAATGTCAAACACAGTCTTCAGTACATAATGCTGAATACCAAAATCAAGGAGAGCATGTATAAGAAGTGGAATATGGGATGTGGAAGAAGAAGGCTTAAGAAGTCATTTACCATTACTTACGTAGATGTGTTCAGTCTCAACGTTTTAGTGCAAAAATAGACAAGCCTTACCTGAAGAGCCAATACAGAAGGACAATGTATTTGTTGGATATAACCATTAATATTTAGGGTTAATTTTTATCATTTTTATTTTATGTTTGAAAGTATTTTACCTGTGTGTATGTCTTTACCACACACATACAGTGCTCACAGAGGCTATAAAAGGTCATAGAGTTCCTTGGAACTGGAATTACAAATAGTTGTGAGTTGTTATGAACATTCCAGGAATTAAAGCTAGGACCTCTGGAAGAGCAACCAGTGTTCTTAACCACTGAGCCATCTCTCTAGCTCTATATTCAAGGTTCTAGGGAAAATTCACAGATTTTCCAAGGTCTATACAGTAATACCTTAGTCAGCTTCTCACTCAGATACATTTTCAAGAATTGGAAATCCAAGTATTTGGTCATTCATTCACAGATTCGTATATGTATGTTCTTATTCATTTATGCATACAAGCATTCATCTATTCCTGGGTTAATTTGCACAGTGGCCTCCCAAGATCTATTTGAATGCATAAGTACAGGAATTCATTTATTCATCCATGCACAAAGTTATTTATTCATGCATCCATGAAACTTTGATTCACTCCTTCAATCATAGAGTCTTAAAAGTACTCATTAATCTTTGCAGAAAATTGCCTTTTAAAACTTGCCATACAAAAAGCATTGGATTAATCTGTGTGTAGAATGAAGATTATTCCATGTACTAGCAGACTGCACCCATAGGAAGGAAAGATAAAATGTGGCTTTCAAAATGCTAAGTATTATGCCAATACAAAACATGTGTTGCTTGTAGTTTGGGAGAAGTTCAAAAGCAAACAAGGTTCATGTCCATTTGAAGCAGATGTGTAAAGCACATCCCTCAAGAGAACATAGTCCTCAAGCTGTACATAGTAAGTAGATAGAAGTTGGGAATCTGGAGTGTGCTGGCTAGTTTTGTCAACTTGACAGAAGTTAGAGTCATTTGGGAAGAGAAAACCATAACTGAGAAAATGCTGCTAGCAGATTGGCTGGTGGGCAAGCCTATGCTGCCTTTTCTTGACTGATGATTGGTGTGTAGGGGCCAACTCACTGTGGGAGGACTGGTGATACTGAGTAGTATAAGAAAGCAAATTGAGGAAGCCATGGGAGCAAGCCAGTAAGCATCTCTCCCCGTAGTCTATGCAACAGCTCTTGCTTCCAAGTTTCTGCCTGGCTTGAGTTCCTGTCCTGACTTTCCTTATTGGGGGACTGTTACATGGAGATAAAAGATGAAATAAGCTTGCTTTTCCCCAGGTTACTTTTGTCATTTACATTCCTTACTTAGGAACCCTAAGTAAGATAATTAATATAGACATAGAGGATAGTGTGTTGACTAATAACTGAGTTATTGTGTCATTGGAAAACAGGGATTAGCATGTCACTGAGACTAACAGAAGTTTGGAAGGCAGACAGAAGCCCTTCCATGAAGAATATTGGACACTACCTTAAGATGGAAAGCTAATCTTGTGGGTACAAACAAGCCTCTGAAAAACTTAGAAGAGAATTTATGCTGTTAAGAATGAGTTGACAGGGGACCTTGAAGTGGTTAAGAAGAGTTGCTGCTCTTGAAAAATACCTAGATTCAGCTTCAAGCACCTACATGGTAGTTCACAACCACTTGCCTTTTATTCCCAGGGGATTCAATGCCATCTTCTGATCAACATAAGCACCAGGCCTCCATGTGATATATATTTATACATGCAGACAAATCACTCACACACATAAAACAAAATAAATAAGAATGATGAGTTGAAGAGATTTTATTTAGGGGGCCATAGATATGAGAATTGGGAGGAATTATTGTGAAGAGAGAAGAGGCAGAGAACGAAGCAGAAGGTAAGAAGAAGGACTGGAAGTGGGGGTAGAACTGAAAGACAGCCAGAAAGAGAGAGGATGAACCTTCTTCTTCTTTGAGGTCTCTAATCTTATACATCTGTGAATAGGATGCCATTTGGCCATTATGAGGCTGAGGAGCAGAAGTACTGAGCTGGGAAGAAGAGATGAAGCTCAGCTTGCTATTCCATGGTGTCCCTGAAAACTGGGGTGAATGAGTGACATGAGCCAGTACATGAGCATCTTCTCCTATGGACCCTTGAGCTGCACCCTCTCCTTCAATTTCTCCCACTTCCTTGTAGGAATCAGGCTCCTGGCAACCTGAGAGAGAACAGGGCAGGATGGGGCAGTAGGGAGAGAGGAATTACTCCAAAAGAACTTCTGTAGCCTGACTATTTCTAGCACCTCATTTTCCGATGCTTCACAGTCTTGGCCTGACCTAATGAGCCTTAGAGAATAAAGATGTCTTTTGTTTATTTGTCATTTTGAAGTTTTCTGGTTGATTACGATCTGTGCCAGCAGGAGGATATAAAATCACCCTCAATTCTTAGCTGAGGATCACAGGGCATTTTCATCCCCTTCTGACAAAATGCTGAACTTAATATAAAAATGCTGTCCTAACCACTTTAGACGAGAGAAACTGTTAAAAGGATTTTTTTCTATACGCATTTTTCTTTTCATCTGAATTGTTATTTTCCCCTCCTCTTATCATTTTCTGCTTTGTTTCACACCCCTTGTAAATCAGGTGCCTTTTTAAAAAGAGCAAAAATTGAATTCCTACTTACAGACAAAAACTACAAATGAATCTCACTATGCATAAGCTCAAAGGAAACAACATCAAAAAAAAAAGCTGCTATGTGGTGACACTTTGAGGTTTTTTTAACCTCATGAAACCGTGGTCTCTCTTTCCCACAGACCATTTTGATACCCACACACATTCTCTCTCTCTCTCTCTCTCTCTCTCTCTCTCTCTCTCTCTCTCT
>LOJH01014691.1:0-19304 GCA_001685095.1 Ellobius talpinus
GTTAGCCAAGAAGAGGCTAGATATAATGGGCCAGGTAGTGCTTAAATGAAAAAAGATATATTGTATACTTGTATGAAATCCCCAAAGCATAATTTAAAAATATTCTTAACATTAAGGGGCACACAGTGGAAGAGGCCTATAATCCTAATACTGAGGAAGAAGATGCAGAAGGTTACAAGTTTGAAGCCAGCTTGTGCTACAGAAGGAAAACCTATTTAAAGAAAACAAAAGTTGGAGTATAATTCTCTTTTTAGCATGGGCTAGATTTCCAAGATCAGGTCATCAAAAGATATTGTGGTCTCCCCCTTGTTCTTTCCAGGGTTATCATGTTAAAAGACCCATAAGTCACACTGTGGAAAGGGCCATGGGACAGAAACTAAACCTCCAGCTTGCAATCATACAAGTGCATGGAGATGTCAGTCACTACCAAATCTTCAGGTGACAGCAGCCAAAAGTGTGATAAAACATGCTGGCCTAGAACCCAAGCCGAGCTTTTCCCAAATTCCTAAATGCAGACTGCCACGACCCACAGCTGAGGTCCTGACAAGGGCGACAAGGAAATGAGAGGGGAACGGACAGAAACAGGCGCAGGACCAGGTGGAGTGAGCTACCTGCCCAAGCAACCCCAGACCTCACAGTGATTTCTAGGTACAGCACCGTGTGAGGGAGGCAGTCTCTGTAGGGGAGAGACAAACACCAAGGAGGAGGACGCTGCAGGCGGCAACTGTTCATAACACTCAGATTCTAGGGGAAGCTTTGCTCGTCCTTGTGAGCCTCACCAGCTCTGCTGGAGCTTTACCACTCTGGTGGAGATGAGGCACTGCAGTCTGTGAATGGGAGTCCCTATGTAAGCAGCACATATTCACCCAGGACTTCTTCCTCCATCCCCTACATTGGACAATGACAACACGGGTGTCTTTGGGCAGTTTCTGGAGTGTCTTTTACACAATGGTTAACTACACAAGAAAAGAGCCTTTAGGGATATTATGGTAACTCATCATGCCCTAAAAAAGAAGGTGTGCTAGAAGAAGGTAATTGGCTGTAAATGTCTGAGAAGTAACAGATGGTACCTTGTTTTCACTAAGTGCTTAAAATGAGAGTTAAATAAGAGAATTCCATAAGCGTATGAGACTACATGGCACCTCACAGGTAATCTACTAGAGTTCCCTTTATCATTTGTACAAAAAACAAGAAAGATCCAAAATTGTTGACAGCAACTTTATTATTTCACTGATGAAAAAGTTGTAATTATGATGCATTTCACATAAATTTACAATAGTGGAGGTTATACATAAATTACATTAAGTCACAAAATTTCTATTTCATAGAATCAAATTACTTCAATGTATCAGGATGATGACATAGTTCTTAATGGATAGCTGAGTCCAAATATGCAAAATATAGCTTCTGCTTTTGACCATGGTGCTTTAAAATTCTTCAACATGCATTAATATATTCTAGTTGTAGGGAATATATTACACATAGGCTTTATCTTGCATTCAGGGAAAGCCCAAGCTGAATTTCACACACAGTACTCCTGTCCTTTAAAGTAATCTCAGATAGGACCAGAGAACAAATAAACAAGTATGTTTGGGTTAGTACTCCCATTAATAAAGAAAATACACAATCAACAATGCAACAAAATAAAATAAGGAAAGAGAGCAGCTCCATTAGTAGCCAGGTTAAGTGGGTTTTGCTTTCAATTTTCACAGATCACAAGAGGTTTAAAGAGCAGATCAGTCATGCTACTTGGGGTGATCAGACAGAGTTAAACAATTATGAAGTGAGTTAAGGTCCTGAAGGTATCTGGAGGTGCTGGGTAAACACATCACAGGTAAGGAAGGGGAAACCTACCTCAGCATTTCTGAAAGGCACAATCTATGGAAGGGAGACCTAGAAAAGCCCTTTCTGGTGGGTAGAAAGGAATTGCTGAGCTGTCTTCTTTTAAAGGATGAGACCTTCATAGATTGGCCCCTCAGACTCTGGTGATTCCCGCCTTGAGCGCAAATGCTCCAACGTGTTATGAAAATGCTTGTTAATTTGCTCTGTTTCCTCACTGGACTCAAGATTTGGGAGATCTTCTCGAATCTTTTGAATAAGTTGATTCAAGACCTGAATTGTTACCTACAAAAAGAATAATTTTGTAGCAGGCATATAACACAAAAAGACAATTTAGTAGCACAGTTGTGAGGAACTGGTATTATTTTCATCAAATACCTGAGTAATTATGAAAAAGGTATGAGTATAAAATTCCAAGTTAAGCAACAATAGCTAATTGAATATCAGCTATTCAATAAGGACAGAAAAAGAATTTTAAAAACTCAAAATACAAAGTAACATAAACCAGCAAAAAAAAAGACAAAATTGTATTTAACCTAGAAATCTTAATGAATACGATAATGCTACAAATAGATGATGCCTTTAGGAATGACTCTGAACTGCTACATGATAAAAAATGAAGTCCATACATTGGTAATGTGTACATGGTATTTTTTTACTTGCACAGTCTGTGCAGATTCTGGAGAATGGAAGAAGGTCACAAGTAGACTAAGCAAAGTCAAATTTTCACAAATGAAACAAAGTATCAAATCTATAGAAAGAAATCTATTTCACTTACCGCATCATTTTCTTTCTCATAGAAATAGATGTATCGATTCAGAATCTCTATAAAGAGCTGAACTTGTAGCGAGGGGTCCATGCACTGATTTGCTATTTTTAGAGCCTTCTTTAGGCACTCCATGACCCTTTTGCCTCCATGAAGCTAAAATACAGGGCAAAAAATATGGAATGGATTAATAAATGAGAACTGTCCTATTTTCCCACCATCAAAGATACACAATGCTATAATTTATGCTATAATTGGACACAACAAAATGAAACCCTAAAACAAACCAGACAACTGTATTTAAAAACAAAACTGGTGGCAGGTATGGTGGCATACACCTAACTTTAACCCCAGCATTAGGGAGGCAGAGGCAGGTAGATGGGTCTCTATGAATTCAAGGCTAGCCTGTCTACAAAGTGAATTCCAGAACAGTCAAAGCTCCATACCAATATCCCCATCTCAAAACAAACAAACCAAAAGAAAATAATAACCAGTGGTAAACAAGTTGCTGTAACCATATCATTATAGTAGATTCTTTCACTACCCATTCATTTCCTCTAATAAATCAAAGCAATTGTTTTTGTCAGAATTCCAAGCACCCAACGTTTCAATTCCAAAGCACAAAACCAAGTGGCCAATCCCCATTACCAATTGTTACATTGTCCTGTAACAGACAAGAGGAACCTTACCTCCTCCCCATTTTTGTCTGTGTTTCGACCAGACCAAAAGAGATGTGCGCATGTGCTCACAGCTCGGCCTTGATCTGGTTTCTTCAGAAGTTTTGATGCAGCAAGAGCACACTGAGTTCTCAAGGGCTCATGATTCTCCTCACTGAAGCACTTCATCCTCTCAAAAGTACCAATGATCAAGGTGATAGCAGCCAGCTGTGCTTTAGAATCACTGATCTCATCTTCATATAGAGAAAATGCCTGGCAGAGCATAGAACAAAGAATATTCAGGGACCACCCATCTACAGGAGCATTTTCCAAAGTTCTTCAGAAAAAAACCCACTCTGAGATGGTCTAGGACGTTCACACCAGTGCATGCTATACCTTCCAGTGAAGAGGCATAAGCTGAGCCAGTGCAGAAGGCTGCCAACTGAACTAACCATAAAAACTTTTGTTCATGAAACACTTTTGCCACTACCTGTCAGTAAATCTTGGGTTTCTTCTGTCCCCAGCAACTCAACGCTTTGCTGCCCTACACAAAGTGACTACCATACGACAAAGTTTCCACATGGTCAGAAGTGTTACATATTAAAAGAGTGCCAGGCATAGTGGAGCATGCCTTTAACCCCAGCATTCAGGAGGCAGAGGCAGGTGGGTCCCTCTGAGATCCAGATCAGGCTGGTCTAAAGAGTGAGACCCTGTCCAAAAAAATAAAATAAAATAACATAACATAAAATAAAATAAACCAGGAACACCAAGTGCATTACCTCAAAAATAATGGAGCAGTGACTGAACCCAACAAACTGGATCAGACAACTCATGAAGGAAGGTAGAGCTCACCTGGGACATAAATTCATATGCTACTGTTTCATGATTTTCAAAGCCAATTTCTCCAGCAGCTAGCGCTCCTTGAAGAAAGAGTCTCAGAGGTAATTCAGCCAGCTCAGCTTTGATCAAAGCACTAATAGTCTGGTGAGCAAATGAAAAAATCTTCTGGCATTTCTTTTCCCACTTGTCATCCTAAAATAGCAAAAACATGATACTGAGTTCAAGATCAATTTGTTCATTTTATTGAAAAATTCTAAAGGAGCCTCTAAGCAAAAGCACTGAAGTTCAGTTTTTAAGTCCTTTTTCTTCTCTCTCATTTATGAAACACACAAGTAAACCAAACACGATGTCTCCTTAAAAACTAAACACATCTAAAGCTACTGCTTCTGAAATTTATGGAGATCTAATATTTGTGGGGTTTTTTTTGATCAGAAAAGAAACACATCCTTAAGTTGAGGAAAATATACATAAGAATTTGGAAAATAAAATCATTCCTGGTAACACAGTTGTTAATGTCTCCCTGTCTATTTTTCCTATGTAAATATAAGAGAGAGAACTGTGTAGTTTTGCAGTCTATTTGTTTTAAAGCATATCACTGAAAAAATAGTTAAAATTGGGTTCATACTACAATGATTTGTATGTAACTTCCTGTCAAAACAAGTTTCCTCATAACACTCTTATTTAATATTATTTTAACAAGAAACTATTTCATCAACTCACTTATAGTCTAAGTGGTTATACTGTTCCCCTTTAAAAATGTACTGAATGGTCAGTACACACAAAGGTTTAAGACCCTAATTATGTGCCCAGTGCTATGAAGAAAGGTACAAACACTTTCCACAGAAGCCAGACAACCTGAGCTCAACTCTGGAACCCCCTGTAAGGTGGAGGGAGAGAACCAACTCCATAAACCTGTCCTTCACTCTCCACATGTATACCATGGCAAATGTAACTGAGTTTTAAAAAACTCCCTGATTATTTCCTTAGTGTAAAATCTTAGAAAAATTACTGTATTTTTAACATTATAGTTACACACTGGCAGTTTACTAAAAATACAGTAGCTCACATTTCTACCATATTAGATTACACTCTCAATATAACATTGCCATTGCTAAAAACTGTTTTTCTTTTCCCTTCGCTAATCTAATTTCTAGAAAGTTGTAAATACCAGCGTTACACCATCCAAACTTCTGTAAAATCATTAAGTTCTCTTTACTGTTAAAAGATGACAGTAAGACTTGTTAAAAAGATTAAATGTAGGAATTCAAGTACATAGTTCTTGTTGCAATATAAGTGTTAGTTGCTATTTCGGGAAAGGGGTCTCAAATCCTTGTTTTCCCTTTTTCTTTTTTGTTGGTTCCCCAAATTCTTCATCTGATAACACTGTAGAATTTGCCAGCCACTGGTCTACTCCCGGCAGTTTTCGATTAGACATGTGAGGTAACTAGTTTATTACACGCAGTATACTCTTCCAGCACCACCTATGCTGTCACTAAAGGCAGGGTTTCCTTCATTTTAGGGCTGAATAATGTTCCAGTATATCTATGCACTCATATGTATGTACACTCACATTGGGCTTTCATTATTCATCACTGATGTGTTTGGCCATTCTGGTACTTTGGAATTGTGTGACAGCTCTATTTGAAGGGAAGAGCTGCTGGGAAGCAAACTGCAGGCCTGGTTCATGTTAAGAGCTACACTTCAGCCCTACAGTTAATGTTTGGGGAGTCTCCATACTGCTTTCTATAGTGGCTGTACTAACTTACATTCTCACAAACAGTGTTCCCTTTTCACCACGCCATGTTCCATTTATTTGTTTGTTTGTGATGCCAAAGACTAATCCTAAAGTCTTGTACAGGCACAGCAGGTGACCTAACAATGGGGCTATATTCCCAGCCATTCTCCTGTCTCTTTGATAACAGTCCACTAAAGAGGAGCCATACATCACTGTACTTTCTATCTGCATTTCCGTCAAATTAATAATATTCAGCATCTATTCAGGGACCCATCTGCCATCTGTAACTACTCCTTGGAAAAATTTGTACTCAGGTCCATTGTTGTGTATTTGTTGTTTTAGAGACAGGGTTCCATTCTACAGCCCTGGATGGCATCCTTCACCCATTTTTAGATCAAATTATTTATTTTCTTACTGTTAAACTGAGTTCCTTATTTTGTTTCATATGGTGTTAAGATTTATTTTTTATTTTATGTATATGAATGAGTTCTCTGCTTTCATGTATGTTAAGTATACGATGTGCATGCTTGGTGCCCATAGAGGTCAGAAGAGGAACTAGATAACTCATAACTGGAGTTAAAGATAATTGTGAGCTACCATGTGGGTTCTAAGAATCAAACCCAGGTCTTCTGCAAGAGTGACAAGCACTCTTAACCACTGAGCCATTTCTCCAGTTCAGCATTCCTTATTTTAGAACTAGTCCTCCTTTTCAAATGTATGGTTTACAAAATGTTTTAGTTTTATACAACCCATTTGTCCAATTTTACTTTTGTTACCTATGCTTTTTAGTACTCTCACCTTTAAAAAAAATCAATGACAAGACCATTTCTTAAGCCATTTTGAGTTCTGTGGGGGGGACGACAAAGATCTAATTTCATTAAAAAGTAGACATCCAGTTTTCTCATCCCCATTTATTAAAGCCTGTGCTTTCCCCCCTTGTCTTTCTGGCATAATAATAATAAGGATTAAGAGAAGGCCATGGTGGCTCATGCTTTGAATCCCAGCTCTCCAGAGGCAGAGTCAGGCAGATCTTTGAGTTCGAGGCCAGTCTGTGCTACAGAGAGAAACCTTTTCTTGAAAAAGTCAAAAACAAAAATAAGCTGATCACACATGATTGGCTTTCTGGATCACTCTTCAGTTCTATTGGTCTGTTTGGATGGATTTCTATTAGTACTATACCATCTTGATCATTACAGCTTCTTAATACGGCCACTTTTATTGTTATAGTAACAAACACCTAGTCATAAGTGCTGGAAAACAGAATAGAAGCTATCGTAACAAAAACCCTACTAGTATGCAAGCTGATAAGAATATTAAGGGGAAAAATGTTTTAGAAAGTATTAGAAAATTAAGTTTACTGAGTTTTATTCCTTAACATAAACCTGGATGTTCAACTTTCATGTATATGAGACTGAGGTATTTTCTTTAAAACTATACCACTAAAGATAAGCCCTAATTCTGTTTTAGGAAGAAAAAAAAATCACAGAGAAAATTGCATAAAACTTGTAACATTATTGATTGCAAGTTTTTTGAGAAGTGATTATGTAACCCTGGACCTATCACTAGGTAAAGTGAACCTGATTTAGAACCTAAGAAGTTTTAGCATCAACTTGAATTGATTGAGTCACATAATTCCTAGTGTTGTTATGTGATTCCTCAGCCAGTGTCTGGTTCACCAGTGTCAGGAGCTCACAGCAAAGAGTGAGTAATGAAGGAATCAGGAGTTCCTGAAATGGGATCTGATACCATTATCACTCATTTGTGTGTGTGTTTGAGCTTTTCTACAACTTAAAAGAGACAGTAAGGAATATGGGGAAAAAATGTAGTGACATATTTCAAAGTAAACCCACCACTTGAGAATTCTCTTTGTATCGAAAAGCCAGCTGGTAAGCAGCAAATACCAAAGGTGGCAGTGTGAAGCGAATCCGTTGATTTCCACCAGCTCCAAAATGTTTTCTTGCTGTATTCAATATCTGACAAAGAAAAAAAAATTAAAAGTATTTTTTCCATACTAGGATCAGTTGTTTACAAAATTACATAGGAGCTCTCTAATCCTTACTGTCACCATTTTGTGACATACCAGACTTTTTAGAGGTTCACACTTCTACATTAACTACCCTAAAAACACTAACCCATTTGATATATGTGTAAGCTGGAAGCTTACACAAGCTGTAAACCAGCTTAGGTAACTAGCCAAGAGCAAATATTATGTTATTCTCATACATATGTACAACCTAACCTTTGTTAATAAAGAATGTGGGCTAATGAAGCAAATCAAACTTACATGGAAAGTAGATTCTAGTACTTTCTACTCTGTATTGCTGCTGTGTAACAATCTGTTGAAACATTCCATTCTGGAGGGAAGGTCCTAAGATTCAGGAAGTAAACAATCTTACAAGTCCCAGATAGCTGAAATTATAAAACTAACAAAGGCCCCTCCCCAAGGTTGTGGAAGCAGTAAATCATGCTGGTGGAGGAGCTTCGCCAACCTGCAAGCCACCTCTAGCTACACAGCGCTCAAAGACTGTAGCTTTGATGAGCTGTCATCAGCACTGGAGCGGGACTTTCAGTTATGCCACTGCAGTTGAGACAGCCCTGTTGCTGTGAGTAACCCCACCTTCCCACTGCCCATACGCCTGTAAGTAATCCTAATAAACTAACTGGTTGGCCAAATTGGACATTGGTCGAATCATTATTTGGGTCTCCCATCTGTTCCCTATAAGACGAACAGATGTCTGTGTTGTGTCTCTCGGGGGGAAGTGTCACACAACCATTTCCCTCCTCTTAGCCCAATTTTCACTTGAAAAATGAGGTAGTACAGTCCTGTAACTGTTGAAAAGATTAAATGACACATAGTTTCAATTGTATCATCAATACCTTGCACAAGTTATG
Organism: Ellobius talpinus; assembly: GCA_001685095.1. Lineage (NCBI taxonomy): Eukaryota > Metazoa > Chordata > Mammalia > Rodentia > Cricetidae > Ellobius > Ellobius talpinus. The sequence goes on from LOJH01014691.1 coordinate 8,729, forward strand.
TGCCTAGAAAATACTGGCCACTATAGAAATAAAACAGCTATGGGGTGTATAGGGATGCGTCTGTGTGTTTGTATGTGCATTACCAGTAGTAGAATCACTCCCAAAAGCCAAGACCCTAAACTGGCTCATAGCTCCAGGAAGTCAGCTATCTGGAGACTGCAGAAGCAAAGCAGCTGCCTTGACACCCTGTAGTTGCCTCAAACAACAGGTTATCTAAGGAAAACACCTAACTTGCCCATTCTGTCTTCCCTATCCTTAGCTTCAAAATTCCCAGCTTAAGGCATGTAATCTGCATTCTCTTGAACTCTGATCATCGAGTGACTAGGTCCTATGCTCCATTAAATGGTCAAAATTAGAAAAACCACCTTTCTGGCATTAAATAAAGCCTGCTCTACCTGTTGGAGTTGTTTAAATTCTGACTTCTTAGTTATCATGATAAACTTAATTCTTATTTATCTTTACAGACAGGTCAACCTCTCTGAACCCATTTTTATTAAGTATAATACCAATATACTTTAAAAACAGAGCCTTGTGAAACAGATTTATAAATGACTCAGAAAAAATAGGAAACCACAGGACTGGGTAGATGGTTCAGTCAGTAAAATATTCCCTGTGTAAGCTTGAGGACCTGAGTTCAGATCTCCAACATATAATAAAAGGCCAGGCGTGACCATGAAACTGCAATCCCAGCGCTGGGAAGGCAGAAGCAGGTAGCTCCATGGAGTTCACTAGCCAGTCAACATACCCAAACAGGTGAGCTCCAATGAGGAACGCTGCCTAGAAAATAAAGTGGACAGCACCTGAGGAAGACACCTGATGCTGACCTCTGACCCCAGGTGCACCTACATTCTCAAACACAAACACATACACACACTAAAGAAGACAACCAAAGAATCCATGAGATAAACATCTAAATATGCAAAACACAATATATTTGGGTCTTTCTTTGATTTGGAAGCACACAAGCATAAAACAATCTGCTATAAATCCTATCACGTGGTGGTAACAGAAAATGAAAGCAATCTCTCTCTCTCTCTCTCTCTCTCTCTCACACACACACACACACACACACACACACACACGGGAAGGGGAACCACTTAAAATACTTCAGTATTCACACACTGTACTGATCACACAGTGCTCAGTGTGTAACACAGTGCTTAGAACAGCTCTCCCTAGGCCAAATCAAAGACTACTAACAGAAATCACCCTCACTTCACAATCATTCACTATCAGATGACAGCATACCTACTTAGGCCACATTTAAATCTTCATTTCATAAAGATTAACTGAGGACTATGACAAAAGAAAAAGCTTCATCTGATTATTAAGAAATAATATAAAGGAAAAAGCACACTAAATTTTAAAGTGATTCATACTTTTTCATCTGTCAAATAAATAAATCTTCATATCAGATTTTATGAGTTCCATGAAGTTTATTATGAGAAGCAACTAAACATTCTGAAAGCAACACACTGTTGAAAAAAGAAACAGAACACAGAACAATTACAGAATATCCAACTAAAAGACAGAAAATTTTTCTGCAATTCTCAGGTTTTCAAAAGAAGCCGGAATACCTGGTTTGTTCCTCACAAGCTCCAACAGTTCAGTTTACTCATTTATATAAAAATAAAATCCCACTTAGGCATGGTGGTATGTAACTAAAATCCCTACACTCAGGACGCTAAGGCAGAAAGATCATGATTTGGAAGCCAACTTGGCTACATTGAGATGTAACTAAAACTAAATAATTTTTTTTAACTCCATGGAGGCCATGAACTTTAATTCAGTGACAAGTTTAACACCTTGAACTAAGACCAAAAAGGAGTACTAAAGCATTTTAAAGACTTCTTGGCTCACTCTGGGTGATGAAAGGTTATAATATGAGATAACTCATACCAAGTACTGCTGATCAGGATCATCAGACCGTAGAAGATGAATGAATCGGCCAACAAGACTCTGTTCATCAGCAAAATCTTCTGGATCAGGGTCTTCCACAGGTTGATCTGGCTGATCCTGAATCAATGTGGACACCAAATTCATTATGGAGTCTACCTGCAGCAAGGGAAACAGAAAATGTTAGTGTGAAGCCATCAACAAAGAATGCAACAGTTTCTAACTGCATACTATGAAACAGTACCGGCAAAAAAATTCAGTTTTTGCAAGAAGTTGGTATGAACAATATTGCCCAGCTGTGACCCCTTTAAGCTACAGTAACAACTAGTTTGGCAAGATTAGCAATGTTACCAAATAACCAAGAGCTTTCTACTTAGACTTAAGGTTTGTTCCAGAGTAGAATCCATGCCTGGTACTGTAAACCTGGCAAAAAAACAAAGGATTAAGAAGAGGCCCTAGGAAGAACCTATTATTATTTTGCTAAGTGGATGTAGTATCAAACTGCCTTCTAAATGCTTATGCTTACATCAATTATTGCAGTATTTACTCCTTCATTAAATACATGAAGAAGCTAAATGACTATGGAGTGTTAAGCATTAAACAGGGCATCTATATCACTGCTCCTCCACTGCAAGGCTCAAAAAACATTGGAGAAGGTACAGAAAGTCTGTAAGACCCAGAGGTCAAGGAAAGACTTGCAAAACAGCATCTTCTCACAGCAGCTGTGATTGCCTGCACAGGATCAAGCTAGTCAGCATTCATTCTGCATAGGAAGGAGGCTCCCAAGTTGAGGAGCTGTCAGCAAATGCTGGCTTGTAAAGGAAGGAGAGTCACTTTCTTTGGGGTATGGTCACTGGTAGGTTGCTCATATTCCAGCAGATAACCCTCCACCTATGTACATATAGACAGCAAGAGTTGAACTTAGTAAGGACATAAAATTGGGAGGAAGTATAGGGGTTATTCCAGAGGCATTGAAAAGAAAAATCAATGTATCCATTTATGGACAAAATTCCAAAAAGGGATATGCTGAATGCTAATCAACTGTGTTTATTCTCCTTTTGAAGAAATCAGAGATGTTTAATAATTCCAAGTACATCTCCAATCATTTAACTTCTATAACAAATAAGCTACTTATGGTTTTTATTATTACATTGCCTCCCCCATTTAGTTTCTAAGGCTCAGTACCTAAAACCGTAAGAACCACATCCCCTATTTCCCTAAAACATCAAGTCTGTATTCTTACCTGGTCCTGAGAGATGATTTCTGTGTTATAATCCAGAACATTACTAAGCACATAACAGCTCATGCTCTTTCTGGACTCATAGTCGAAGTACTCAAAGAGTGGGTGGAAATGTTTTAGTTTTAAGACTGTTAAGATATTGTTGTAAGTATCAACAGGTATCTTCAAAAGTCTGGTAAGCTCCTTTGAAACTGCACTACTGGTAGCAATACTACAAAGAGAAAACAGCAACCCTTCCATGAGCAATATTGATTCTGTATACAGACACATAGCACTTGTTTCAAATATTTTTTAAAAAATGTCTTCATTTAGTCAGGCGGTGGTGACGCACACCTTTAATCCCAGCACTCCAGAGACAGAGGCTAGCAGATTTGAGTTTGAGGTCAGTCTGTAATACAATGTGAGTTTCAGGACAGTCAGGTCTGTTACACAGAGAAATCCTGCCTCAAAAAACAGAACAAACAAAAACTTCATTTACACATTAAAAGAAAATAGGCCAAGTGAATTGAGAAAACGAGCAATACATTCAATCTCTTCTATTTCAAAATGACCTCCTCTCAAGATAAATACAGGCAGGATTGGTGGCCCACTCCTGTAATTCTAGCATTCAGAAGGATAATGGAAGTTCTAAGCTAGCCTGGACTACATAGTAAGATTCCATCTTAAAACAAAACAAAACAAAAAACACCAAAACAAATCAAAAAGAGGACAAAGATGCCTATTTAAACATTTATACTTCTTTATCTACTACAGTTCTATTGATAATAGCTTCCAATTCATGAACAGGAGTAGGTGTGAGGACAATTAAGGTTAACTGTCTACAATTTGGTGTTTCTCAAAAAATTTTCTTTTTTTTCTTTCTTTTTTTTCCCTGAGACAGGGTCCCTCTGTGTAACAATCCTGGCTGTCCTGGAACTCACTTTGTAGACCAGGCTGGCCTCAAACTCAGTGAGATCCACCTGCCTCTGCCTCCCAAGTGCTGGAATTAAAGGCATGTGCCACCACCACCTGGCTCAGAAAATTGTTTTAAGTGATACTGTGATTCTTCAGATAACCAACAAGTATTATAAATTCATGAGCAAAGAGAGAGAAAAATGCACACAAAAACCATCCAGAAGAAAGATGTCTATGTGGTGACTATGGGAGAACAAGTTGAATTTAAGGTAGGATTTTACAGAGGAGCACTGGAGGCCGGAACATGTTTTAACATTTATAAGACCTTTAGTTATTTTATTAACTTTGACTTTAAAGCTCATTTTCTGGGGGTAGTGGGAATAAACACATAATTTAATTTTCTCTCATACTTATTGTTAAAGATCTGTACTGTTTCTCTGTTCACAAGAATATGGGAATAAAAGACAAAATATAATAAAGGGGGGTAAAGTGAAAAGAAAATTTCCTAATGTTGAACCAATGAGTGGGACAAACAGTACCTCAAAATTACAACTAACTCAGAGGAAAGAAGAGTCTCAGGAGACAACTGTTGGGGAAAAGGTAACAGCATCAAAATTGCCCAAAGTGGCCCCTGTAGGGCAGGACAGGTCTAGGTCAGTATGACTGAGGAAGTAGACAGTAGGAAACATTATTCTTTCTCTAATAATCTCAAAACCAAAGCTCAAATAAGAGAAATATTTAAATCAATTTGTTACACTCCAAATAAATTCTTACGTCACTAATTTTTTAGCCTAAATTTACACATGCTCTTGTTTTTCACCTTTTTCTTTTGGGGTGGGGAAAAATACTGTTTGATGCTCTTTTCCCTACTAGTTTAAAAACTAGCTTATTCCTGAGGCTGAAGAGATAGCTCAATAGGTAAGAACACTGATTGTTCTTAAAGAAGACCCAGGTTCAGTTTCCAATATCCACATAGCAGCTCATAACTGTAACTTCAGTTTCAAGGGTATCCAATCCCCTCCTTATGGCCTCTGCAGGTACCAGATACACACATGGCATATACATACTCTTAGGCAAAACATTTATACACATAGAATAAAACAGTAAAGACAAAAACAAGATAAAAACTAGTTCATTCATATATAGGAAGGATCTGAATTGGAGACACTGAACTCTGAAGACTGCCTACAGACCATATGGGCTATGGGCCACTACTTCACTACAGTATACAACCACGTAAGCAGCTAGCAAAACTTCCTACCCTGTTTAGCACCACACAGGACAATCTCTGCACAAACATCAAACAAGACAAATGCTAATATTTCAAAGAACAACTGAGAAAGAAAAACAAATCCAAAACAAAAATAATGCCAAGAATTTTTTCAGAGTTGTAATGTTGGAGTAGACAAGATGGCTCAGCAGGTAAAGGCACTGGCCCCAAGCCTAGCAACCCAAGTTCTACCTATAGACCCCACCTGGAAAAAGAGAGAAACAACTGCAGCAAGTTCTTCTCTGACCTCCATCCACGGTGTGTACTCTATACCCATTCCCGCAACAAATTAAATGTAGTTTAACTTTGACTTACTGTTCAAGGTTAAGCTTATTGAATATCTCCACTGTTGTTTCTAGAACTTTATCAACATAATCCACACGATCAGGGTAACATTTCATAGCAAGGTTAATGAGAGAGACTTGTAAAGATACAACATCCTCTGATGGCATGTCTTGTCTGGACTGCAATGTTTAGAAATCATACAATTTATTTTAAATGATTACAAAAGGATATACCAATAGAGAAGTTTCAAAATTGAGAACTTAAATAAAATGTTACACAAACCTGTATTACTGTAGCCACCTGTTGTGAAAATATGTCAAAAAGTTTAATCTCAGCTGGAATTCCAGGTCCATCTTCACGATGAGCAAATAAAGCTAATCTAAAAGAACAAAAAGAAAACAAACAAAAAAAAAACCCCAACATTTATTTTAAAAGTTACAGGGATCAGAGCAGTGGGATCATTTTTTCTTTATTGCTTTTCTTTATTTTCTGAGTCTATTTCTCTTAAAACATTTATAAGAATGGTTTTTAAAAAAGCTACAATGTATGAATCATCTTTTTCAATTCCTTCTTAACTGAAGTTTTGTTAATGATGCCTTATTCATTGGCAGTCTTATGTTTATTTACTTATCTACTTTATGTAGTACAGCCTGGCCTACGATTCATGGGTACTCCTGCCTCTACTTCCCAAGTGCTAGGGTTACAAGCATGTGCAGCCACAATCCAGATTAAATAAAGGATCTTTAGGAGGTATAGAGATGGCTCAGTGCTTAACTATTCTTAAGTTTCTGTTTTTTTGTTTTGTTTTGTTTTGTTTTGGGGCTCGGTTTGGTTTTGATTTTTCAAGACAGGATTTCGCTGTGTAACACTCCTGGAACAAGCTTTGTAGACCAGGTTGGCCTCTAACTCAGTGAGATCTGCCTGCTTCTGCCTCCTGGGTGCTGGGAGTAAAGGTGTGCACCACCACCCAGCTTAACTATTCTTGTAGAGAATACAAGTTCAGTTCCCAGCACCTACATGGAACCACTAGATATAATAAAGTTAACTTTCATTACCTACATCATAAGCTATTCAAAATTTTATCTATTACATTATCTGTCAAGGTTAGAATTGCATCTACATTTTGTTATGCAGAAAGAAACTGATTGGGATTGCTAAATGACATTACTCCTACACAAGAAAATATGGTTAATCAGCTTTAAGAGTGGGCCCAGTGCCGGGTGGTAGTGGCGGCACACGTCTTTAATACCAGCACTGGAGAGGCAAAGACAGGCGGATCTCTGCGAGCTCGAAGCCAACTTGGTCTACAGAGCGAGTTCCAGGAAAGCTCCAATGCTACAGAGAAACTCTGTCTTGAACACACACCCCCAAAAAAAGGGTGGCCCCAGCAAGCATGCAACATATGCTGTTCAGGATAATCTGGTGACCTATGCTATATTAAGTCTTATATTGCAATTAGTTTTAAAACAACAAAAAATGAAAATATTTGCTGAAATAAATCTTTGGTGCTATTTCTGGTTTCATATGTCCACAAGCAGAGTAAATTATGTGTAATTTATCATGTGGCAGGGCCAACAAGAATTCATTGCCGACATTATCAAAAGCCAAGTTATACACACACACACACTTTAAAAACAGATTTTATTTTAAAATCTGGGTATAGGTGTTTCTGTGGGTGAACGTGTACTTATAAATGCAAGTGTCTATGGAATCCAAAAGGGAGTCAGGTGCCCTAGAGCTGGAGTCACAAGCAATTCTGAGCCGCCCAGTGTGGGTGCTGGGAACTAAACTCAGGTCATCTTTGAGAGTAATATGTGTTCTTAACTGCTGATCTGTCACCAATTTATATTTATATATGTGTGTGTATGTGTATACCAATTTATATATATAAATTGGTCTTAGATTTATACATATATAAAATCAATTAAGACCAATAGCTAAAATACTTAAAGGGGATTTACTAAAAATGTGATTCTTAAAACTTATTAAAAACTTCTTTATGAAAATGTGATAGCAGACTGATTACTTAAGCATTCTTAATCATTTACATGTTGCTACTTTAAAAACTAAATCAAGTAAGATACCATTGAAAGATAATTTATATAATTGTGAGAAATTTTGTTCTTCAATGGACTTTGGAGTCATAAGATTCAAGGAAAGGTCTGTACAACAATTTCTCCCTATCAGTTAAAAGGATTAAAGATACTCAGTGTAAACTAGGTATGATGGCTCATGTCTAATCCTAGCACTTGAATTAAGACAACAGAATCAGAAATTCAAGGTCATCCTCAAGTACATAGTAAGTTTGAGGCAGACTGGACTACAACAAAAAACTTAAAAAATTAGCATCTTCATACACCTTCAAATTTTCACACCTAAGCTAGGCAAACATTAACTAGATATTAAAAGCTAAATAATCTGTAGCAAAATCACATTAAAATCAATAATAAAAGGCATAGCAAAAACAATTCATGAAAATGTTGTAAATTCTTATTTGCATTTCAGAGCTTTTACCCTTCAGTGTTAACAGTCTTACCTGTCAATTAAAGCAATGATTATGTTCTTCACATTTACATTTTGGTGTAACTCAGCACACGCTCTAAGAAAAGGATTCAAAGTTTGGAGATGGAACTCATCCGGAAAAACCTAAAAATCAGATAATGACTAATCAAAACAGGAAAAAAATACTTCACAAAATATTCTGATCTTATGAATGGTAAAGTCATTATTTATGGAAAATTTTTAGATAATTAAAATCAAAACCATAAATATTCTACTATCAGTATACAACTAAAATTAAATCCAATGAGACCTAGAAAACTCAAGATTATTTTCCTACATTTTTGAGTAACAAAACAAAACAAATTGTTAGTACAAAGATCAAGTTTAAAAATGGAAATTTCTGAAGGAAATTTTTTATTCAGGAAAAGTTTTTCTTCTAATTTTCTGAGACATGGTCTAGGCACATCGTCAAGCTGACCTTGAATGCAGGGCTCTCTGTAAGCAGCTAGCACTACATGTGGCCTCTACGGGGGCCTATGATTTTTCCCCCCAATGAAAATTAATAAAAATCCTTTTAAGAAATGTTCTTACTTACCTGAATAATACACTCCATGAGATATTCTTGAGCCAAAGCATCTCTACAATTTACAACTTGCTCCAAAATGCCTGTTAAAACAATCTGAAAATAGCAAAGAAAAAACAAACCAAAAAACCCATGTAAGTTAAAAATCATTTTGAAAATCCCAAACTAAAAAAAAAAGTAAACTAAAAAACATTTTGAAAATCCCAAACTACTCGTCTAGTAACATGCTGAAGTTGAAAATTATATTTTATATTGCTCTCATCCACACTTCATGCTCAACTTTAAAAATTAGCTTACTTTTAAATATAAGAAGTTGGTTATATAAAAAAGTAAGTTTTTTAATAGTCTGTGTTTTTTTGTGTGTGTGTCCTAACAAGTCTTCATGCAATCCAAGATCTCTTCTAGGACTTTTAGATTGTATGTAAATAAGTCTCTGATCAACTTTTCTAGAGTTTCTACACAGTGTGAGCAATGGCCCAAGTCTTAAAAGTTCCTTTGTTTACACATACAGTGGATATTCAATTATTCCAGAGTCATTTACTAAGGCAGTTTGCTTGGGCAGGCATCGCAGCATATGCCTTTAATCCCAACACTCGGGAGGCAGATCTCTGTGAGTTTGAAGTCATCCTGGTCTACATAGTAAGCTCCAGGACAGCCAGGGCTACAGAGAGATCAACCCTGCCTGAATGAATGAATGAATGAATGAATGAATGAATGAATGAATAAATAGGTTGCTGCTTAACCTTCATAAAAATTAACTGGAGTGCAGGGCTAAATATGTAACTCAGTTGGCAGAGTGAATCTCTAGCATGCATAAATCCCTGGATTTGATAACAGTACCATAGAGACCAGATGTGATGGTAATCCCAACACTCAAGTACACTTAGGAAGAACAGAAGTTCAAAACCATCCTTGACTACACAGTGAGCCGGAAGATCACCTGAACTATTTAAGATTGTCAGGAGACAGGGAGAGGGAAAAAGAGGTAAATATGTGAAATCTATAATGAACTATCTAATCCACAGATTGGCAAATCTAACTCCCTGCCTACATTTAGGGGTTTTTTTATTGTATTTGGGAGGGTATGGGTCCAAACCCAGACCCTTAAGTATGTGGTAATACCACTGAGCTATCTCTAAAATTTCAATGGGACCAAGCTCTGCCCTACTCATCTTCTTAATGTTTTGGCTGCTTTTGGCCTATAGCCATCTAGTTTCCTAGTATAACTTAGTAACTTTCAAAGCTCAAAAATACTTACCATCTAGTCTTTTATAGGAAAAGTTCTCTGGGAACTGTTAAAGCCATTGGCTGCTCTTCTAGAGAACCTGGGTTCAATTCCCAGCACTCACATGGTGGCTCACAACCATCTCTAACTCCAGTCCTAGGGAATATGACACCCTCTTTTGGCCTCCTTGGGCACAGGCACACATATGGCAGGCACATAGACACGCATGCAGGGGAGGAAAAACCCATTCGCAACTGTTTAAAAAGTTTGCTGATCTCTACTTTAATTCCTCTTCAATGACTTGTGTCTGTCCTTTCTGTCACCTTCCTTTCATGCATCTCTCCACTGGTATGTGTCAATACCACAAACTACCTCCACGCTTCAGTGAAAGTGCATTCAGGTCCTACAAAGAGCAGACCTTTTGTAGGACCTGAATGTCCCACTCTTTCAAAACTGCTGCGGGTACTACAAGTTCTCTGCTCTTTCTCGTGTATTTTAGAACCAGTTTGCTGACTTTTGAAATAAGTGATCAGAGAGGTAGTTATGACTGAGATTGCACTAATCTATAGTTGGATTTAAGAAAAATTGCTACCTTCACAATACTGAGTTTCCAGCCCATAAACATGCCAGTACTTTTAACTAGGTCTTTTTAAGTGAAAAACAGTTAAAAATATTTTTTCA
>LOJH01014692.1:10294-20765 GCA_001685095.1 Ellobius talpinus
AATAATAATAATAATAATAATAATAATAATAATAATAATAATAATAATGGCTCTGTCCATAAATCTCAACTGAGCTCATAAGTAAGACCTCTAGATGCTTCCATCATTTATCCAGACCATTATCATGCACATATCTAGACTTTCTTGGCTTTCTTGCTGTATATTCTACTGTGCAAAACCCCAGCACCCAATTAGTCTGTTTATTCTCTCTCATTGCTGTCAAAACCCTTCAAGAGGAGGGAGAGCATTCAGCACTGTGGACAGCGCCACTCCCACCACACAGTAGCTAGATGCTGTAATCTGTCATTCGATCCCAGACTCCCCAGAGACCTCGACGACGCTGATTTTTGCTCTGGATATCAATGACTATCTGATGGCTTTGTCCTATGAGGACTCTTGGATTCAAATAGATCCTGAGTTGTTGACGTGATTCGCTTTTCCTTGTAGGCAGAGAGATGAGACATTCTTTCCGGTCAGACTTTAGTACTGAAAGCAAGGTAATACCATGGGCAGGTGAACCTATGAGGCTGGGATGTAACTCCTGATAAGAATAAGGTCATTTGTTCAAGTCTCTGCAGTAGCTTTCTCTTTCAGGGATGGATATTTAGACATTCATAGAGGCTAAAGCTGCTGAGTATGTCTTTAATGGCTCTCTTTGCCATACTTTCTTCATATTAAAATTTTTCTCCTAACTCCATCTCTTCCTTGCATAGAAATGTGTTAGAATGAATGTATTTCGCTTGAGATTCCTCCACCAAAAGGTAAAGATTCCAAACAAATGTATTTAGTTAGCTTAAACCATAACGTTCTTCTCAACCCCTGGATCTGTTACTGGGGGTGGTAAATTAGTAAAACTTTTGAGCTTTGGGGAGAGTTATTTAATTTAGTGAAAACTTTTAAATGTGCATAAAAGTCAAGAAAACAGCAACATCAGCTCCCACCTATCCATCACCCTAGCTCAACAATCATGCTTTATCACATCGACTTTAACCTTTTGGTCTTACCCTTCATCCTTGACCCCACTCGGGTTGCCAGAGCATATGAAGCTAATTCCTAAACTCCATGACACTTCACCCCAGACACACTCACACTTGGTGTGTTTCTCCTGTAGAAATGGACATTTTTTCTGTAAAACCACACCACTATCATCATACTTTTAACAATGATTTATTAGAAATCACTCAACTTCTACTGTGTAATACAATTTCCCAGTGTATGTCCTGGGGAAACTTACTTATAAATGTGTGTAGGGTACACAGGAGGGCATCCTGAGTATCCGAGAGATGCTGCATATTGGTACAGTAGTATATGGGAAGAAGTCTCACTCGTGCTGGTGTTAGCACTGGATTCCAGATTCAGTACTTGCAAGCCTGGTTGCTCCACTGTAAATTTTCCCCATAACTCTCTCTCTAATGGCTTAATCTGCTGATGATCAATTAGAATTACAGATGTGATATTATAATTCTGTCATTTCTTTTCCATGTACCAGCCAGGGGTTGTCTTTTTAAAACATTTGTCCCTAGGCTATTTGATTGCCATGAAATGCAGTTTGAAGAAGAAAATAAAGATAAATGATTAATTCTTCTACTTAATTCTAATTACCCAGATAGATTTTACAGTCCTGAACAAATTGTAACAAGGTGTTTGTTTTCTAATTCATCTTGCTCTTCTTGCTTCCTCTAGTTAAATGAAAGCTCTGCTTAGTAAAGAATTTTTAACCACAAAATGATTGACTTTTTTTTTAAATGCTGTTGGTCCAGAGAAAGAGAAAGGACCTCAGAAAGCATCGTGGGGATGCTACAGTGTGCTCACTTAGGCAGATACACTGAGACCTGAACTCAGATCTGCCAAATCCCAGGGGATTTCCTATGGCAGCCTCTATGATGAAGCCCTTGTGTGTGTTTTAGAAAGGTAATAGCTAGAATCTTGTATTCTTCCATATCCAGGTCTCTCCAATGCTTCTATAGCTCACTTCAAAGCGTCCATGATCTTGCTGAGGAAATGTGAGTCACCCACATGGGCTTTTTGCTTCTTTCGAGTTATTTTTAGGGAAGGTGTTGCTTGGTGAAGTAAATCTTTCTACCTGAGAAGAATCTCAATGGTTTGCACTGGATAAAAATACTGACAGTTGGCCTTTTGAAAGTGAAAATAATTTATCGCTTCTATGATCGTGGAATGTTAAGTAATATGATTAAGAGTTCATAAGACACAATTCCCAACCCTTGAAGTTAGAGAAGTCAGACATGAATATAAAAACAATCTTAACAGAATTAAGGCATAGTTACAACCCCAGCAGCAAAGATTTCTCTGGATATCAGTGTTCATGGCCAAGAATACAAACATGATACAGTTTGAACTGGAAACATCCCCCATGGGCTTATATTTTAAACAATCTCCAGTTAGCAGCACCGTTTTAAAGGCTGTGGAGCCTTTAGGAAACTGGACCTGGCTGGAAGAAATAGAGACGACTCTCATTTGTTCTGAGTCCTCCATCCTGCAAGAGTCTTTACCACGCTTTCTTGCTGCGTAAACCCCACCCTGGCTTCCCTGCTGGGAGAACCCCATCCTCTGAAACAGTGAACCCAAATGAACCCTTAAATTGTTCCAGCTGGGTATTTGGGTCATGGTGATGATGAAAGTAACTAATACAGTGGACAAGGGGCAGTGTGGGCCTGGGGACAGCAGAGAGGCTCAGAGGCCGTTAGAGCCATGTTGTGAAGAGAACAGGCAGGTACTGACCGTAGAGGAATAACTTGTCACCATAATGAGGAGAGGAGATACCAAATGCATGCCTAATGAATCTATCTCATAAGGGTTGATTGAAACGTGCTAAAGGAAGCATGGAGCCCTTCGTCCCACCAGACACAGAAAGTTGCTTGACTCATGGGCAGTAAGTAGTGTGTAGAAGTCCAAACTGTTACCAGCCTCACTCTCATTCAGCCTGTCACCTCCTATCTGGGACATTGGAACCCCACAGTGGTTTGGAGTTGCTAGACCTTCTACTCAAAGTGAATTTTAGGATATTTGGGGTGTAATAATCAATAGTACTAGGACAGACCGTTCCTCCTAGGTAAGGCTGTAAATTTCTCTCCTAGAATTGCCGCCACTGCTGTCTTCCTGTTCTCTCCTGTTCAGACTTGGTGTGGACTCATTGTGTAATAAGCTTTACTCAATAGCCTATGTAGTTCAGCTTTCTCATCTCAGGGGCTTGCAATCTCATTGACAAAGACAAGCAATACGATAGAGAATGATGAGAAGACAAAGTGGCTTCAGGTTAGCTAGGGGTGAGCACGTGGAGACAGAGCAAGTGTTGAAGCCCGAGGAAATCCTGCAAACAGAGCCCTTTCCCAGAGACCTCAGCCATGAGGCAGCATTGGCACCCAGAGCCTGGAGATCATCCCTTCAGGCAGCGGGTAAGCAAGATCCTGTTAATCAAGGTATCAGAAGTGCAGTTCATGTGGCAGAGTAGAGACGGGGAAAGGGATGCAGTTCTTGGTGAGCAGCCTGGGACTTTTTCTCGGGCTGATAAGAAAGCCTCTGGTGACACGGCAAAATCTGACCCATGACTTTGAAATATCAGTATGGTGTGTGGGGTGTTGTTAAGAGCATCATGCAGAAGGGAGAAAGTTGGGGAATTCAGCAGCTATTCAGCAGGAAGGACGAGGTCAGCATTTTGGGATGGCTGCAGCTCTGATTAATAAGGGGGCACGCGTCTGCATTCCACGGTGGTGACCTGTGCGGAGCCTTTCCTCTGCGTGTGTAAACACATGGGGACATCGAAAGAGGGACTTGGCAAGAAGTGAGCTCTCTAACAGCTAGTTTCAGGCAACTCCCTATTGGTCCACCAGGCACCTAGGGTTGGCCATCAGATGGGCATTAGACTCTGTCCTTCACACTCAACATTTCCAAAGCAGGGCAAGAAAATCAACAGAGAATACAAGGAGGCTTCTTTTATGTAAAGGGGGTTGGGGATTAGTCTTGGTTTAGGGGAAAGAGTTGCATTGCTGAATTCTAACAGCAAAGGGGAACTGGGTGTGGCTGAGACGACCCACACACACTACTCATGGCCGAGCACAGGGTGAGGGAAAACCCAGCTTCTCTTCCATGTGGATCTCTTTCAACACAGCCAACAATGTGTCTTCTCTGCCTGTGCCTCCCTTCTGTGTTCTACTGAGACGCCTCGAGAGAAAGGCTCTGACCATCACATTCCATCATTCCAGTGCTGCACGCATGGAGTTCCGTGATCAGCTTCATGGCTACCAGGAACTACCTCCAACATGCAGCCAATCCATAAACCTACAGGTGGGATGGGCCCTAGTCTGTAGAAAAGCAAGAAAGATTTATCAAGCATGAAGAGAGTTCACGAATAAGCTAACTCACCTCACGGCTGCCTACTGTGACAGTGTTTTACACCCTCACTCCTATGAGCTCTCTCTGCTTCCTTCTTCAGTGAAGATCTGATTTCACAAAAAAAAAACAAGAAATACAGTGAGACATAAACAACACCAAAGACCTTTGTAAAAGCCATATGAAACCTGCCGCTGTAGGAGCTTCCTAAAATAGATGCACAACTTATAAAGGGAGTCTAAATGGAGCTACCTTGTACCGGGAAGTAATGCCTCTCCAGATGTCATAGGCTATGAAGCACAAAGCTGAGTGCAAAGTGTGGGCTGGGGGTTCCATAAACCCATAAAACAATGCAAACTATTGCCATTGCTAATTTGATGCTATGATTTTACTTTGAGGACACCATATACTTGAGTCATAGAAGGCCCAGAGAAATCAGTATGGTTCTGAGCTGGAGCCTTCCTCCCTGCTGGTTAGCTTCCATAGCACCAAAGGTGCTGTGTTGGGAGAGAAAAGTCAATAGCAGGCTTACCCAGCTATGATACTGAAAGATACAACAATGACTAGCCTGGCACGCTCTGCCCTTTACTACAATATTGGCACAAGTGTTTTGAGTATGACCAACTGCTTTATGATTAGATTTAAGACCTATTCCACAAGACAGAACTGATAGCTTATACTGTGAACTGGGCCAAGAACCCATGGCTGGGCAGGCTATAGGCCCTAGGGGAGAATTCAGCTTAATGGACGTAGCATTAAACTGCCTCCTCCACAGTTATCTTTATACAACTAGGTAAGTACATCACTCAAGCGTCATCAGAGAAGCGTCTTTTTACAATACATGTCAATCAATACAGACACTAATAACCAGTCAAAGCACAGAGAATATGTGGCATCCTCAACCTTTAGTGTGACATCTACGCCACACACCCTAACTTCCGAGGCACAGGGATTGTCACAGAAGATGGAGAAGGAAAGTTCTAAGAACCAGAGGTAGCAGAAGGCTTTTGTGAAATAGTATCTTATGAACATGGCTAGGGTGTTACACATGAACTCACAGGGGCCATGGCTTTATGCAGAGGACCAGAATAAGAGCAAGTCAGCCTAAATCCCAGCATGCATGGGGAGGGGCTTACAAATTCCCAGCTCCAGAGCTATTAGCAACTGGTGGGTGCTAGGGGAAAGAGAGCCAGCTTCAGATTCAGCCCCTGATCAGGCTACCCATGTTCCAGTGCGTAGCCCACATCCATTTGCATAGTGGCAACACTAAGCATGCTCAGTAGGTTGCTGAAAGAATATATGAAGTCGGAGGGAAATGTGGTGAGGACTCCAGAGAGGGAACATGATAACGATTGTAATGGAGGGGATGGGGCATATTTGATCAAAACACTGTATGCTTATATATGAGATTCTCAAACAATATTTTTGAAAATTTGAATAATGCCAGCATATGCATCCCACCCATGAATGTAACATCTGCATCCTGAAATCTATAATTATTTTATATACTCTTGGGAACAGAAGCAGGATCTCTATAGATGTTACTTTGGATGGTATCTGATCTGAGAGAAAGGTTTCTTTTTAACAGTGGAACTGCCTCAGAGCTCTAGGTGGCCTGAGAGACAGGGGTGTAGGAGTAGAACCCAGCTGTGTGTTGCTTGTGGGACTGCCTTGTGGATCAGTTGTGGGTAGCAAACATTATCGTACAGCCTGCCAAAGCCCTGTGGTTGCTCTCTCTGTGGGACCTGTGATGCTCCACGCTGTCAGTGAGCTTGAGGTAGAGAGTGACAGAAACAGTGGTAAGTCACACACGGCTGTCAAAGCAAACCCACACTGGCCCACACACCAGCTCTGCTGTGGTGGGGACACTTCTGAGAAAAGCCCTTCCAGTTACAACAGAGCAGCTCCGTGCTCATGATCAGCCCAGGATGTGTCAAATTCAGGAACACATTCCCCAAAATGGCAGGTTCTGGGGCCTTCAATGACTGCTGAACAGGTCAGCCAAGAACCCCCAGTGCAAACCGTAGTTATTCACTCTGCATTCATTGAGCAACTAGTGATCTGCCCATTTAGACTGAGCACTAAAAACCCTATTGAGACTTGGTCTGCGCACACACATCCCTGGTCTCAGGGAAGAGACACATGTAAGTAAAAGCAACACGAATCTGAATGTGTGTACCCAAGATAGGTGCACCATGGAGCATGGGGGACTCTTGATATAGCCTCTAGAGTGATGGAGAACATCAGGGAAGGGTTGCTAGTGGAGCTAATACCTGAACTGATGCAGGGGGTCATTGACAGGAGTTTGGAGAACACAGATCAGGAAGCAACAGAATCCATCCTTTAGTTAAAGGGCTCCCAAAAGGTCTAGAAAATCTCCACCAGGAATCAGATGGAAGCAATAAGCCTTGTCCCTTGGTGAAATGTCCATGGTGGACAGATTCTCCGTGGAAGAAGCTTGCAGGAGGAAGGTATTGCAGTTTCTTGGAGGCCACAACTGAAATCTGATGCATAAATCCTCTAAGCATTTTTGCAAAGACCCCTGTGTTCCTCAGGTTGGAGGAGTACTTAAAACCACCTAATCCAACTAGTCACTCCATCAACAAGGATGCCAGACCACAGAGAGGACAAGGAGCTTGTCCAGGGCCACACAGCTAAGGATGGAAGAAGGGAGGTCTTGACAGGGAGAAGGGACACTTTCCACTCCCAGTGCTTTCTTCCGCAGGAATATTTCCCGGCTGGCACCTGAGCTATGTTGACGTGAAGGACAACTCCCGTGATGAGACTTTCCGCTTCCAGTGTGACTGCTGGCTGTCCAAGAGTGAGGGTGACAGACAAACCATCCGTGACTTCGCATGTGCCAACAATGAGATCCGTGAGGAACTGGAAGAGACCAGTATGTGGTGGGACTGTGTGGGCCCAGCCCACTGTGACCTCAGGGCTGACTTTTCTGGTTGAGGAAGGGTTAGCTCAAACGGGACGGGTGTGTGTGTGTGAGCAGGTAGGGAATGGAATGGGAATGGGATGGATCCATGTGTCTGCAGGGGAAATTCCTCCATAAACTCCCTAAGAGTGGATTATTAGAACGGCTAAGACACTCGTGGCCCTGAATCACAGGCACTAATGAAGGAAAACCCACTGAAGACAGGCTGTAGCTGACCCAAGGGCCAGGCAGGGCAGCTGTGACACTCTCTCAGGCTATTTTTACGTCATTAATTGTTCCGACTGACGAGTGTGATGATGTCTGCCAATCTGGAGTTTCTAGAAACAAAAGTGAGGGAGAGCAAGGGTCCCCACCAGCCACCCCCTCCCATGGAAGATGCAGAGAAAGAATCAGTTCCTTAGGTGAACAACCATCAAAGCTTTAGAAGACATTTCTTTAATACCCAGAGCAGCATCTGGGCCTGGTGATGAAAGGAAAGCTCACCAGAGGGAGACCCTAATTGAAGAAGGGATTTTTCAGCCAGTTATTAAGGCAGCCCCGCCAACTTCTCAGCCTCTTTGCAGCACAGTTTCCTTCCCACTTCTGCAGTATGGAGGCCAGTGTGGGAGTTGGGCAAGCTGTCTTCTGTGATGTGATATAGGGGCCTCAGCTCTTTCCACCTCTGTCTTTGCCATTTCTAAGATGTGGCTTCCACATTTCTCGCAAAAAGGAAACTCAAAGGCCCCCTCCCTGCGGACTCGGCATGCTAACTTGTGTTTTGTTTAGGAGAACTAGTCTCATGGCTCTACCAGATGCAAAGGGACCTGAGAACCGTGCCCTGGCTGGGCATCTCTTGGCATGACCACTATACTCTTTGAGAGAGAAGTGAGCATCTTGACTTGGACACTACACACCGTCTCTGCCAGGCCATCCACACTGCCCCATGGTTGACCTAGCTGTCTCGAGAGGCAGTGGAGATTGTGTGAACATTGATGAACACTCTCTCAGAGGGAAATAGAGCTCTAATTGCTGAGTTTCTGTAAGGCAGAGAACTTACGACCTGTTTAGAGGATGCGTTCTCTGCTTCTGTAATTGGACTTTCTAAGGGTTATTGGGTTCCCAGTTTTGTTTTGGATGCAGTCAGTGGGTAATATTGCTTGCTTTGTGACATATACAGATCCAGGGCAGTGTCACTCATGTCTGCCACCCTCTGCAGTGCTGTGGACCTTGGGGCTCAGTGAATGCATGCTGGGTGAATGGAAGCAGCGCTCTCTTTACACAGAGCCTTGTGAAACACTCAAAGGGGGAGCTTAAGCTCCTCACACAACGTCAGGATGAGCAAAGGGGACTGTTCAGACCATTGGTGTTTAGAAGAGGAATACTCTGCGAAGCCCGTCTCCGTTGCCAACTCTCCCTCTCAGATTTCTGAACAGCCAAATAGCTGCCATTACTTGCAGGATTTGGGCTGTTGGGGGTGGAGTGAGTTCTGCAGATGCAGAAAGTAGGAGAGCAGAAGCAGGGAGCCAGGAGAGGGCCCGGCCCCACCTGTCACTGTAGTGAGTGTGCAAGAAGTGTCATGGAAACACCTGCACCGCTCACATGGGGACAGACAGGTAGCCACACCTTTGTTCCCCGGTGCCGGCTGGACCTGAAGTTCTCACCCACTGAACTTGGTCCCAACTCTCATCTGCCTTTATTTAAGGTCGAGACAAATCCACAATGAGCAGTCCGAAGTGCCATGCCTCACTCTGACTTCAGAGACATACCCATTCCATCCCGAGTTTTCCTGCTGGTGACCCTGTGGTCACTTTGGGCACTCAGTCTGTGACTCTAAACAGCCACTTGGTCTTGAACAAAGCCTCTCGCCTGTGAAGGAATGCTATAGCACATTCTCATTGAGCCCTGGATACCCCACATCTACCCTAAAGAGACGTCAGGATGCAATTTGCACCTCTGTGTCAAAAAGGTTTTGCAAGGCCCACTGCTGTGGCTCTAGGATGCCTTCTCCCTATGGGGCTTGGCTGGTGCTGCTGATCTATCATCATATCAGCCCATATCAGCCAGCTTCCTGTTTCCAGGCTTCATCTCCAATTCTCTGAAACTGCTCCAGCCATCTCTGGGCATTCACCTCTGCAGGCAACTCCAACATACACCCAGAGCCAAGAGCTGCCCACACTCTTCATGTAGAATCCCAACGTCAAGGCTTCAGGCATCGCATTGCGGTTTTTCCAGGGTCTGGCTTAAACAGCGAAATTGCATGTTCATGTGTACGAATGTGCACATGCGCACACCTAGGAGGACACAGGTCTCTCCTGCTGGAACGCCCTTGAGCCGAAGGATGCCTTTGCCTTTCCAGCCTTTCGTTTTCCTGTCTGCTACTCTCAACACCCTTTAGGTTTGCTTTGTCAGTTCGTCTGCACTGTTTCCAGCTCCAGTACGTTCCTCTGCTGGCCAGTCACTGGGGATGGAACACTCACTGCTCTGCTGGGTGGTAGAATCCACCATTCGCTTGTGTTCTTGAAGCCTCCATTCTCTGATAGGTCCAACGGAAGCTTCTGGGAGTGGTTAAGGACTCTGCACGGCACATGCCTAAAAACCGTATCTTTGCTGGATTCAGGAAATGTGTTTGCTCCCAGAACTTGGAAACCTGAGGTGGCTCTGGCTCCAACTCTGCTGTCCCCAGAGGTGCCACTGGTATCAGGGTGACTCTCTCTTCTCAGCTTGATTTCCTCCAGAATGTTAATGCAAGTCTCCCTGAACCCCAGGAAGCTGGCTGCTGGCAGTGCCGGCCTGAATTCTTACTGCTGACTAGCCTCAGAGAAGGAGGACAGGACATGTCCAGGAAAAGACTCTATGCCCATCCCAGCATGTGGTAGGGAGCTCCCCGGGAAGGAGGCAGTAAAATTTGTATGCCAACCAGAAGCACACTGCCCTCCCCTGTCATTTTTTCTATGGCTGTCATGAGTTTCTGTCGTTCTTGTCTCAAGACTGCCCATCCGTTTATTCCGTATGTATAAGATCCATCTCAGACAAGCGTTTGATGTGGACTCCTGTATGTTGGCTCCATCCTGGGCTGGATCACGCGCCATGCCTTCGCTCACGTTCTTCCTTCTGCCTGGGAACATCCCTCCATCCTCTCCTCTACTCCTTACACAGCTGTCTTCAAGGCCACGCTCAAGGGCTCCCATCCTCAGGAGCCCC